>PVLD010006964.1:0-95558 GCA_004027595.1 Dinomys branickii | reverse complement strand
AAAGGAAAGGAAAGGAAGGGAAGGGAAGGGAAGGGAAGGGAAGGGAAGGGAAGGGAAGGGAAGGGAAGGGAAGGGAAAAAGAAGGGAGGGAAGGGAAGGGAAGAGGAAGAAAAGAAAAGAAAAAAAAGAAAAGAAAAGGCTCCTTTCCATGTGGAATTGTTTGGGTGGCATCACCAAAAATCAGCTAACTCTATTTTTTTCCTACATTCCATATTCTGCCTCACTGATTTCCTATGCCAGGTCCATACTGATGGAATTACTGTAGCATGTCTTGAAGTAATGTAGCATATACATGTAGTTCCTCCAGCTTGACACAGTTTTTAAAGATTGTTTTGGCATGGTCTGTGTAAGAAGCAGAAACCTAAAGTGGTCTATTTTCAGAACAAAGCCCTTGACTTTGAGTGGAAAACCCCTCCCTGCCCTGTGTGAGGCTGAGTTCCTGGGAAAGGAGCGTGAGGTGCTGTCTAATACTCATATTTATTTTTTAGGAGTATTTCTATTAATCATCTATTTTAATTTCATGCATTTTATTGTGTTTAGTAAACTTGCACAGTCCGGCAAGGTGTTGTTCATCAGCAATGGTTTTCATGGATATTACACATTTTCATCTCTAAACTAATGAGCTTTTAGAGGAAAGGTTATAGAAACCACAAAAGAGACTGCCAATTGAAAGTTCAAATGTATTTATTTTTATTTGCCCCCCCCCTTTTTTGGTCTTTTGAGACAAGTTTTCACTATACAGTTCAGGCTGGCCTTGAATTTACTTTCTAGCCCAGGCTGGCCTTGAGCTCCTAGCAATCTTTCCACCTCAACCTCTCGAGTGCTGTGATTACAGGTGGGTGCCACCATGCCTGGCTCCAAATTTATTTACTTTAATGTATTGTTTAATTGTAATTAAGGTTAGGAATATTAAAATATTGTTAAAATCATTAATAAACAAGAATTACTTCAATAGTGGTCCATATTATATCTGCTGGAAGAATGTGCAGCTGAAACATAATTCCACTCCTTGAAAAATGCAAACGGACTTTACGGGAAAAGATAAAGAAAATTTTTTAGATAGCTGGACATGTTGACACACAACTATAATCCCAGCACTTGAGAGGCTGAGGCAGGAGGATCACTGTGATTTCAAGGCCAACTTGGACTACATAGTGAGTTTAAGGCCAGTCTGAATGACATAACAAAACTTTGTCTCAAAAAAAAAATTGGACCAAAGGATTATGGATCATCACAATGCCAAAGTTTGTGCTTAAAAGCCAGGCATGGTGGCACACACCTGTAATCCCACCACTCTGGGAAGCTGAGGCAGGAGGGTCTTGTGAGTTCGAGATCAGCCTGGGCTATAAAGTAAGCTCAAGGCCGGTCTGAACTGCATAGCATGACCCTGTCTCAAAAAGCCAAAAAACAAAAAACAAAAAAAACAAAGTTTGTGCTTGAATTATGAGGGTAGCGATCTTGAATGTGATAACTAGGATTTTAAGGTCATTATCAGTTGATAAATTTGAGCTAATAAATTTCTAAAGTACAGGGTACAAGGGCTTCTGAATCTAAGCACAGAGACAGCAGCAGTGGGCTAGGAGTGTAGCGCGGTGTCAGAGCACTTGTCTAGCATGTACAAGGCCCTGATAGATAGATAGATAGATAGATAGATAGATAGATAGATAGATAGACAGACAGACAGACAGACAGTGAGAGAGAGATCATTTCGAAATCAGGGCATTCAGCATCGTAAGTGTGCCCAATGACCAGCTGTGTAAGGGGCAGGAGCGGCAGCACTGGAGATCAAGAGGTGGGAGGAGGCAAAGACCTGGAAATAGGATGCAGACCCGGACCTCTAGCTGGGCGGGGATAGCCTCCAAAGAGTCATAGGTGGCCTGTAGGGAGACACTGGTGGCCTATGGGGGAACCCCAGGGGCCTCGACAGGGGAGTTCAGCAGCCTGTGGGAGGGGGGGACTCCCACACTATACATGAAAACCCAGGGGACCTAGACCGGGCCCCTAGGGGCGTGGCCACCGGCGGAGCCTGGCGGTGCGGGGGGTGACCCCACAGACTCGACCAGGACCCCAGGTCTGCCACATCAGGGCGAGCCTGGTGGCACGCAGGGACAACCCCATGAACTCAACTGGGCCCCCAAGCGCACCTCATCAGGGCAGAGCCCGGCAGTTGGCAGGGGTGACCCTGCGGTCTCCACTGGACCCCTCTCCCCCAGAGCCTCAAGGGCTTGTCTGTGGGGTGCTGATCATAGTGTGCTTGGATTCCTGCTTATGTACATCTTCGAGGTTGGATGCTTTTCCACCTAGTGCCATAGTAATTTGTGTACAGCCACGTATGTTGCAGCATAATTTTAAGCAGCCGTGTGTCTTCCCAACCTGAGAGACCAGGGAGTGAATGAAACCAAATAGTACAGCTATTATCAAAGGGAAGACGACTGCTAGGGTGGGGGAACAACAGCAATGAGGATGGTGAAAATTGTTTGATCAACTGTATGTGCCTTTATTTGTACAACTGAGTAACCAATTTCAAGATACCATTGTGTAATACAGCAACCATTGTTAATTCCCTACTACCTTCTCTGTAATTTGATATTTCCCTTATTGTTTTCGTGTTATTCTGGTTTATGTCTGTTAGGTGGTTGATATGTTTCCATTCTTTTGTCTTTAAAATAAAAAAAAATCAGGGCATTGAATGAAACTGCAGTTGATGTCATGTGGTACAGCCCAAGATCCCGCCCTCCACTGTTTTGTTGTTTATTGCTGTATAACAGTCACCCCAAAATTTAATGACTTAGGATAATAAGCAGTGCTGGAGATGTGGCTCAGTGGCAGAGCTCTTGCCTAGCATGCACAAGGCCCTGGATTCAAGTCACAGTACCACACACACACACACACACACACACAAAACAGACAAGGGGCAATTTATTGCTTACAATTCTGCACCCAGTGAAAGAATTCTTCCACACCATGGGATACTGGCCTGGGGGTTTGGGTTGGAATATCGAAAATTCACATCTGATGGCCCACGGTCCCCACTAGGAAGCTAGGCTCAGCTGTGGTGCTGAAATGACCGACTCAGTCTCTTTCTGTCTCTCTGTCTCTCTCCATCTCTTGTCTCTGTCTCTGTCTCTCTTTCTCTTTCTGCCTCAGGGCCAGCTCCTCTATAATTAGCCTTTTCTGTTGGCCTTCTTATGACTTCCAGATTTCTTACATGATATCTCAGGCTACCAAAAGTGAAAAAGCAGAACCTTCTAAGTATTCTTAACTCCAGAAAAAGAAAATACGAATAAAATAAAGTATTAAATTATGAATATTTTGTAGTGTTTATCATAAACACTAATATTTTCAACATCAGTTGTTTCTTGTTTATAAAATCTAAAAGATTACAGCATAAATAAATTTTTATATGAGCTAAGATGAAAATAAAAATAAGACTACAACAAAAGTAATTCTTACTTCAATTGTGACAATAAATGGCTTGGCAGTTCAAAACAAAGCTTTCAAAAAATAAGTGAATAACAGCCACTTGTTGAATAGGCTGTCTTTCTTCTAACATATGCTTTTGGCCCCTTTGTTGAAGATCAAATAGCTAAATTGTCAGGGGAAGTCTCTGTATCCCCACCTCCGTCCCATTGATCCATTTATCTGTTTTTGATCCAGTACCATGCCATTTTTATCACTGTGTTTTGTAATATAGCTTGAAGCCAGGTATTGCTATGCCTCCTGCTTTGGTCTTGTTGCCCAAAACTGTTTTTGCTATTTTGGGTCTCTTCTGGTTCCATATGAAGTTTAGGATTGTCTTTTCAAGAGCTGTAAAGTATGCTATTTGTATTTTGATTGAGACTGCACTGAATCTGTGTAACAGTTTTGGTAGTATGGCTCTTTGACAATATTGATTCTGACTACCAGAAGCAGGGGACATCTTTTCTTTTTTCTTTTCTTTTCTTTTCTTTTCTTTTCTTTTCTTTTCTTTTCTTTTCTTTTCTTTTCCTTTTCCTTTTTTCTTCCTTCCTTCCTTCCTTTCTTTCTTTTCTTCCTTCTTTCATTCATTCCTTTTTTTTGACAGGGTCTTATTATATAGCTCAGGCTGGCCTTGAACTCCCTATATAGTTGAGGTTTGAATCTGTGGCAATCCTCCTGCCTCAGCCTCCTGAGTGCTGGGATTACAGGCATATGCCACCACACCCAGCTCTTCCACTTTTTTTTTTTATGTGAAAAAAATTTACTAATTTTTACTCCTTGGAATATCATTGCAATACTCTTCCACTTTTTGGTGTCCCCTTCAATCTCCTTTTTCAGAGTGCTATAGTTGTCTTTGTAGAAGTCTTTCACTTCCTTGTTTAGGTTAATTCCTAAGTTTTTCATTGTTCTTGAAGCTACTATGGATGGTATTATTTAAATAATTTTCTTATCTTGTTCGTTGTTGGTGTACACAAATGCTAATGACTGTTTTGTGTTGATCTTGTATCCTGCTACATTGCTGAAGTTCATTATTAATTCTAAGAAGTTTTTGGTGTAGTTCTTTAGGTCTTCTTTCTACAGTATCATTTCATCTGCAAATAATGATAACTTGAGTTCTTCTGTTCCTATGTGTATCCCTTTTATTTCTTTCTCTTGCCAAATTGCTTTGACTAATGTTTCAAGTACTACATTGAATAGAAGAGGTGGTAGTGGAATCCTTGATGTATTGAATCAGAGCCAATGAAAGAACAAGTAAAGTAATAATGAAATAAACACAGGAAACCATAAAATAACATACCATAATCCACGTTACTAAGTACATCAAAAAATGTATAGCCAGGTGTAGTGCCACATGCCTGTAATCCCAGCACTTGGTAGGCTGAGGCAGGAGGATCACCACAAGTTGAAGGCGAGCCTCACCTACATACTGAGTTTAAGGACAGCCTAAACTGCAAAGTGAGACACTGTCTCAAAAAAAAAAAAAAAAGAAATGAAATGTAGATACATAAACCAGTAAGATGCCTGATGGGACCACAGATTAAATATTCCAATGAGATGTTGCACATGTGATTCCCAAGTAGTTTCTTCAGCAGAGTTTTAGTGCTCACACCCTAATAACTCCTCTGATCCCTCCACCAAAACACTGAGGTTAACTCAGACTCAGGGCTTCTTTCTGCCAAGTTGCAGACACTCTTGCAGAATCTGATCCCATCCAAGTTTTAGGGTTAGAAACTCTTGATATCCCTCTCCCTGGGTGTGATGGTTAATTGGGCAGACAGGTTCACTGGCACTTGATTGTCCACTGAGTCAGTATTACTTCTATGCAAACCAGCTACAGCAGTAACAGGCTAATCTGTTACAGTGGTATCTATTGGGGCCAGCGTTGGCGTATGGTCGGTTTCTGTCTGGGATGACAGCTCCCGAGAACAAAGTGTGGTGGACGAAAAGAAAAACAAAGAGAGATGAAGTTATGGGATCAGGGGGCTGCAGCCTCCAGGACTGAAGCCTCAGTTACAATTTCCTTTAGCCTTTTATTGGGATACAAACAAAAAGCAGCAACAGCAGAAATGGGAGGAATCATTAACAGGACCGATGAGGACAATACAGTTTAATTATCACAGGAACTGGACCTTGACAACGCCATGCTGTCATCCCTTTGGGCATATCTCAGCGAAGCATCTAGTGCTGTCCCAGCAGCTTTCCACAGGGATACAGGTCCCGCTATCATTTCCTTTCACACTCATGCTTTTGCTGGACTTCTTCCAGAATCAATCATATGGCTTGGTCAGGCTCAAAGTCCCAGATGGGTTATACATTGAAAGGTAAACAGTAGAATGTCCTTCTCCACAGGCTAGTTGAGAAATAACACACCATAAAACCCTGTTTGGGGTCTCCCTTTAGCTTAAAGAAGAAATCCACAATTGTTGCATAAGTACAATAAAAACCCAAGTCTTGACCTAGTTAATCACTAAATTTGATGACTGTGTCCTCTCTACTGCTGTAGCATTCAATAGTAATTTTATAGAATCAGCTAGAGCCCAGAGGGTTGGGACTGTGCCATGGGGGGAAGAGAAGAGACAAAAAGAAAAAAAGGTTTTTGTTAATTAAAGTCCTTAGCTCTGTAGTATAGGAAGTAGGAAATAGGAGGGGAAGGTGCAGCGTTGTATTGATGGTAAGGGTATGTTATTATTCATTTAGAAGGGAATAGCAGGAAAAGCTGGGTATAAAATTGGTAGTGAGAAATGGGGATGGGAAAAGATTCTATGATTGATATAAATATTAAAGAAAAGTTAAAGGGAGACAAGTGAAAAAGTGGAGAGGAAAGAAAAGAAAGATTGAAAATGAAATGAGGGCCCGGGATACAGCTCAGTAGCTCAAGCACCTGCCTGGCAAATGCAAAGTCCTGAGTTCGATTCACAGTACAAAAAAGAAAAAGAAAAAAAGAAAAAATTGGGCCAGGGATATAGCTCAGCAGCACAGCACCTGCCTGGAAAGTGTGAGGTCGTGAGTTCAATCCCTAGTACCAAAAAAAAACAAAAAAAAAAGAGAGAGAGAGATAAATAAATTATAGGAGAAAGAAGTCAGGCAAAGAGATATGGATAAAAGTGGGAGGGATATAAAGGGATAAGAGAGAATTCCCTTATCCTCCATAAACTGTACTGGGAGAAAAAAAGACAAGGGGAAGAGAAACACACACTTATAAAAGAAAAAGGGTAAAATAAGGAAACAAAAGGGAAAATAAAGGGGTGTGGAGAAAATGTAAGGAGGAAAACAGTACAGTAAAAGAAATTTAAAAAGCAAAAAAAAAAAAAAGGAAAAAGAAAAAATAACAATCAAATAAAGGGTAGTCAAAGATAGTTTTCTATTGTTTTGTACACGTGGCTCTTTCCTCAGTCTAGGGTTAAGGAACAGGGCTGAGGCCAGAACACATCTTTGTCCACAATGCAAGTCTCCAGTGGCAGTCTACCCACCCAGGGTGGGCCTTCCCATCACCCACAATCAGAACCAATCAGTGGATTAACCCAGTACCACACACTCATGATCCAGCCACCTCCCAAAAGCCCTGTGAGTGTATGAGGTTTTGGGGGCACATCTAGGTACAAGCCATAACAATATACAAGGCACAGAAACTTGGCTTCCACAGGAGGGCAATGGAGAGTCGCTGTAAATTGGTTAGTGGTTGCAATATGACCAGATGAGTCCTACAAGCAGAGACTGGAGGTACTGCATAGGAAGTGGGGAGCTTTGCTTGGGACCACATACTCCAGACCGGACAAGGGGGCTGGACCCGGTTGAAGCAGTGGAAAGAAGTTAAAGAGATTTAAATTTTAATTTTAAAGAGATTTAAAAGATGAACAGACAAGACCTGGAGATTGGAATTCAGGATGGGGCAGGGCAGAAGGATACCAGCTTTCAAATATGCTGGGGGTGGTAACACACCCAGGAGGAACAGCAGATTGGGGAGGGCTGCTGTAAGTCCGCCTTGCCCCATTGGGGCTAGTGTGATGCTCTCTCAGCAATTCTTCCTGCTGCTTGGTTTCTGTTCCCATCTAAGTCCTGGAGAAGAGTTACTGTTTGTTTTGTTTTTTTTTTAAGGCAGAAGAGGAGCAAAAGAGGACTTTGATGGGCTCTACATGGTAGGAGTTTCCTTCACAGATATGGGCAGCCCCACCATAGTGACTGTGCTGTTCAAAGCCTAGGGCACACTATTCCCCTGTCCAGCTCTTGCTCTAGTTGACAATATTCTCTCCAAGTTACTTTCTGGGGCCAGAGCTTCCTTTACTGTATCCAACCACCCTCAGCCTCAAGCAGCCGTGGAGCAAAGGCGAATGTCCTGCACCAGCATCTTTGACTTCCTCCCAAGTGCAAGCTTGCACGTCGGTAGAATTTCTTGTTTTGCCACATAGTCATTTCTTAGTTTCTTTTTAAATTACAAATTGTTGTTTTACAAGAGGGTTGTTTTTCCCAGTTTTATGCTATATCTATCTATCTATCTCTATCTATCTATCTATCTATCTATCTATCTATCTATCTATATATTTTTTTTTGTACCAGGACCTTGCGCTTGCCAGACAGGCACTGTGCCACTGAGCTATATTCTCAGCTGTTGTACCCAATTTTACTTCAACTGCTGCCTCTCTCCTCATGTCCTGTCTTTTACAGGGGCCCTAAAGGACATTACTTTTTTACCCACTTTTTAAAAATAGCTTTGCTATCTACTTCTTTTGCCATGTTGACAGTCAGAGAGAGATGCATTAAGCCCAAGCATATCCAGTTCATCAGTGGAGTTTATGTGGCTGTTTTCTGGTTTTCTCTGCTGAAGGACGTCATCTCCTTTCTTCTTTTTGGTACGGGGAATTGAACTCGGGGCCTAGTGCTTCCCAGGAGATTCTGCTGAGCAATATTCCTGGTCCCTTCATCTTCTTTCTTATCCTCACCCTCCTACTGGTGCTGTGTGCTAAATCTAGAACCAGCTAGGAGCTCAGGCCTCATGACAGATCCTGAGTGTGAAAGCTCTGTCATCATAGACCCTCAGTAAAAGATAACTTGGCTCCCCCAGCATACTTAGGTACATAACACCTGTCCTGAGGTTGTTTATTTGGGGTGTGTTACTGGAAATTGGACTTGGGTACTATTATGGTTGATACATTGTGTCAACTTGAGGAGTTTAAAAGTTTAACTAAGGAACTCAGCAGTTCTACATTCTGGGGTAAAAAGGACATGCCCTTCCTTCTCTAAGATGTTCATTATGTCAACTTAAAAAGTTTAAAAGGTTAACTATATGACTCTGCAGGGAGCGGGAGTCCTTACTTTGTATTCATCCTGAGCCTGTGCCAACCTGTGCCTTTCTCTCTGAGCCTGGCTGATTGAAGTAATTCCTATCAACTGTTGACTCTGAGGAAGGGCATTAGGGGTCCTGACACCAGGGAAAGGATTGCCCTGCACTGGCATCTACCAGGTCCTTGCCACCAGCCTCAGGCCGAGCTGTGGAACAGTGCCTCACCAGGCATGCGGGCTGGACGCTCGAGGGGCCAGGCAGTGCGTCTGCTGAGCAGGCACTGTAGAAGTTCTGACACACATTCAGGCTGCCATTGTCCAGGCACAGCTGACACACCGGTGGCTCTCTGGAGAGCAGCAGCTGTTCATCTGTAGGGTAAGGCTGCAGCTGGTGGCTTTCTTCCAGGTATTCTTTTTTGTAATTTAACATTTTCCTCTTAAATTTTGTGCCTCACATCCATTTGGGGCTCTGGCTTCTGGGAACCCATTTCCTAGCAGGCTTCTATTGTTCTGTAACCTTCTTTCTCTTGTGAGTTCTAACTCAAACTGGTCACTTTGTTCCAATAGTTTCATGGTAGCAGCCATCTAATTAGTCTTCTCTTCCAAATGACTGTTAGTTCACTCTGGCTGTTTTTGTTCTAAGTCTGAGGTCTGTAGCTTAAAGGATTGAGAGCCCTGAGGTGGTCCAGCTGCTGCCTCAGTGCTTCTCCAGCATCTTCATTGCTGGCTCCATCTCCTGCCACGGGCTGATCTGGAGCTCCAGCTCCTCAACATCCAATCATAATTGTGCTTTCTCCTTCAAATCTTTCTTGCTTTACTTAGTGCTTGCTGGTCAGCAGTTCTGAAGTAGGACCCTTCTGATTGGATTCCATTATTTTTAAAAATTGATTTATTTATTTTGTCTTTTTGAGACAGAGTCTCACTATGTAGTTCAGGCTGGCCTTGAGCTCACTCTAGCTCAGGCTGGCCTTGAACTCACAATGATCCTCCTGCTTAGCTCCCCGAGTGCTGAGATTACAAGCGTACGCCATCATGCCTGGCTTTTTTTTTTTAAATTGATTTATTTATTTTGTCTTTTTGAGACAGAGTCTCACTATGTAGTTCAGGCTGGCCTTGAGCTCACTCTAGCTCAGGCTGGCCTCGAACTCACAATGATCCTCCTGCTTAGCTCCCCGAGTGCTGAGATTACAAGCGTACGCCATCATGCCTGGCTTTTTTTTTTAAATTGATTTATTTATTTTGTCTTTTTGAGACAGGGTCTCACTTGGACTCTATTATGTAGGAAGAAGATATTTTTGGACTAGAGGTGTAGCTCAGAGGTATATAGCGCCTGCTTAGTACTCTTGAGTCCCTGATTTGATCCCCAATACCACACATACACACACACACACAAAGATATTTCTAAAAAGATGGTTTCAGATAAACAAAAACAGAATATTTATCACCAGAAGTTGTAGGCAAAAGGGAGCACATGTCAGGAAGAAGATCAAAGATGCAAAAAGGAATGAAGACAGCTGGGCGTGGAGCACGCCTGTAATCCCAGCAATTGGGAGGCTGAGGCAGGTGGATCATTGTGAGTTCAAGACCAGCCTGGGTTACAAAGTGAGCTCAAGGCCAACCTGAACTGCATAGCAAGACCCTATCTTAAAGAAAGGCCAAAAAAAAAAAAAAAAAAAGAATAAGCAGTGATTTTTTTTAAAAAAGGTAAACATGTAAATTTTGACCAAACAAAGCTAAAATAATAGTCTTGTGAGGTTGAAAATACATATAAAATTAAAACACAGGGGCTTTAAGTCAGGAGAGAGCAGATAAAGTTAAAGCCTTCTTAAAGCCTTCTTTTTCTTTCTTTCCACCATACAGAGTTTAAACCCAGGGACCACTGAGCTATACCCAACCCTTTTTATTTATTTATTTTTAAATTTTTAGACAGTCTTGCAAAAGTGCCCGAGCTGAGCTCAGACGTGATCCTCATGCCACAATCTCCAGATAGTTAGGATTACACGCACACACCACCATCCTCAGCTGAAGTTAAAGCATTTTAAGGTCTTTGCTTTGTTTTTTGTTTTGAGACAGGGTCTTCCTATGCTCTTCAGGTTGGCCTTGAGCTCACTTTGCAGCCTAGGCCGGTCTTGAACTCACAACGATCATCCTGCCCCAGCCTCCTGAGTGCTGGGATTACAGGCGTGCACTACCACGCCTGGCCCTTGCTTTATTTATGGGTAGAATTCCAGCTAATATTATCCATTTGTAACCAAAGGATGAGTGTCTTACCTCTGAGGGAACATATAAACTAACGAGAGGTGCTCGCTTTAGCAACACATATACTAAAATAAAATAACAGGAAGAAAGCACCATATATCTTTGAAGCCACTAATAGAAAAATGGAAAAATGAAAAAAATCATGTCAGGAGACATTTGATAAAAAGAACATAAGCCTATGGGATAAATATCCCTGAAAAAGATGGTAGATTTAAATCCAGATATATTAGTAATTATATTAAATATAAATGGATTACAATTATCAGAAAGGATACTCAAAAGGTTAAATGTATCTGTCATATGATTTCTAGGTATAAACCAAAGTGACTGAAAACCCACATTCTTATAAAAACTTGTACAAGAATGTGTGTTATGCATAATAGCCAAAAGTGGAAACAACCCAAATGTCCATCAACAGATGAATGGTAAACAACACAAGGTCTAGCCATATAATGAGATATTATCCAGTCATGGAAAGGAATGAGACCAGGGATGGTGGTGCACTTGCCCCAGCACTCAGGAGGCTGAGGCAGAAGGATCGTCACAAATTTGGGGCCAGCCTATGCTACATGGTAAGCTCACGGCCAGGCTGAACCACAGAGGGAGACCCCACCTCAAAAAGCCAAAAAAAAAAGAAGTATTGAAACATGCTGCAACATGGTTGAAACTAAAATATGCTCATTGAAAAAAAACCTGGACACAAAAGACCATATAGTTTGAGATTCCATTTATATAGGACATAGGCAAATCTATACTGACAAGAAGTAAACTAGTGTTTGGCAAGGGTTGAGTGTGTTAGAGAATGGGGAGTAATTGCTAGTTATGTACTTCTGGGGAGTGATGAAACTTTCTTAGCTAATTGTGAAGATGTATGCACAACTATGAATATGCTAAAAACCTTTGAATCGTATACATTGAATGGGCAAATTGTATGATATCTGATTATACTTCAGTAAGTCTGTCATAAAAAATAAAAAGGAAGGGGAAAAAAGCAGAGAGGGAGGCCGGGTATGGTGGTGCACACCTGTAATCTCAGCACTCCGGAGGCTGAGGCAGGAGGATTGTTGGGAATTTGAAACCAGTCTGGGCTACAAAGTGAGCTCAAGGTCAGCCTGAACTGTGTAGTGAGACCTGTCTCAAAAAAAGGCAAAAAAAAATAAAAAAAGAAGGAAGGAAGGAAAAGAAGAAAGAACAAGAGTGGGTGGTTTTGAGCCAACCCTCCACCCAGGTTCACTATTCAGTCATCCATTCAACAGCATGTACTATGGCTCATACAGAACAAGGTATACACCTCATTGCATAAACTCAGATGATAAAAAAAGTTACATTTCTGTATTTAACCTGAAATGACATCTGCCTGCAAGGCCTTCCTTCTGCCCAGCTAGCAAATTCTGTTTTAGTCTTTTTGGAACCCGTCTGTACATTATCTCCTGGCAGTTTGTGAAAATTCATAGTTGGAAATATGGAATTAATATATTTAACCTCTTCTTTCTGTCCTCTGTTTTCTCCTAGAAATCTCATTAGCAGATGAATTTATGCCATAACCAAATTCTTACAAAGCCACATTCTTGCTCTTTTCCTTTGTGAAACTTTGACTTACCATAGTATTTTTAAAGCATTCTTAGGGCCAGGGAAGTAGCCCAAGTAGCCCAGTGGTAGAATACTTACCTAACACGCACAAGCCTCTGAATTCAGTAGGAGGACAAAAATTGTTTTTTCTTCAGAATCTACTGGTTTTCCAGAACTCAGAAGCACCTTTCAAGAGTCCACACTGCATTGTTATTGGTCACTCACTGCCTCAGACTTACTTGGCTCCATTATAGGAGTGTTATTGGTGCAGCCTTTGTGTGCTAAACAGGGCTTTCTGGTGATCCCAAGTGAGCCACCTAAGGCACAGGTATGGGCTGTTCTCCAAATGCAGGTGTGTAAGAATGTTACCGTTCATTTTTTTTCATTTCTTCATTTTTAAATCAACATTGAGGGCTGGGGATATAGCTCAGTGGCACAAGCACTTGCCTGGCAAGTGCAAGGTCCTGAGTTCGATTCCTGGTACCAAAAAAATAAATCAATCAGTCAACACTGAGCATTTCTGAGCCTTGCAGCCTAAAATTGGTTCAAGAAATAGAAAGCTTGTATAGACCCAAACTAGAGGTAAAACTGAAATAACAGCCAAAGATCTACTTCTAGGTTAAGTGGGATCAATGGATCAGCCCACAATATATCAAAGATCATTTTCTTTGTGTATGACCTATCCCAAAATACGGAAGGTGAAATGAATAAAAGTGACCAGGCATAGTGAGGCCCACCTATAATCCCAGCACGCAGAGGCTGAGGCAGAATTGCAAGTTCTAATCCAACCTGGGCAATTTGGCAAGACCCTATCTCAGAAAGAAAAAAGAAGCTGGGGATGTAGCTCAATGTGAGGGCCTTGGGTTCAACCTCTGTTATGAAAAGAAGCGGAGGGAAGGAAGATATAAACAAAAGAAAGGAGCAGAAGCGGCCAAGGACAGCACCCACCGTAAGCCCCAGCCAGCTTTGCTCAGAAACGTGACCTAACTGAGCTACTCAGTGCGAGTTCAGTAGGGTGTGGTGGCACACCCCTATAATACCCGCACTCGGGAGGCAGAGGCAGGAGGATCACTGTGAGTTTGAGGCCAGCCTGGGCTACATACTGAGCTCAAGGCCAGCCTGAACTATAGAGCAAGACCCTTTCTCAAGAAAGAAAACTGAATTAAACACATTAAAAAACATGGTCACATCAGGTCTACTCTAGAATGTAATTAAGGTCCATGAGTATGAAATTGATCAACACAAATTATTACCTGAACAAATTAAAGGAGAAAATATTTATCAATAGATGCTAAAAAAAAAAAAAGTACTTCATAGCCTGGCATGGTAGTGCATGCCTGTCATCCAGAACTCAGGAAGCTGAGGCAGGAGTATCACTGCAAGTTCAAGGCCCGCTTGGGCTAGACAGTGAGTTCAAGTCTGGCCTGAACTACATAAGTGAGACCCTGTCTTCAAAAAAAAAAAAAAAAATCACTTGGGAAAACCATAGTACTTATGATTTTAAAAAAACTTAGCAAACTAGAAATAAAAGAAACATTGTGAAAATAACTTGATAAAGGCAGTTTACCAGAAATCTAAAGCATCTTCATTCATTTGTGTCTTTTTCCCTAGCAGTTGCTTGGGCCTAGGGACACCTGTCTTCCAGGGGAAGGCCCTCCCTGGCAACCAAAGCCCTTTCCCAAGTTGTGTGAGGTTTGCAGACCTTCTTCCACTCCTCTTCCCTAAGCAACCATCCAGGTGGTTTTCTGCTTGCATCCTAGTAAGCCTTCCCAGATGGTGTGGCTTGGGGCCGTCCAGCTGTTTGAGTGGAGCAGAATAAAGAGGACGGGAGACATGTGGTTATTTTTCAAAAATGATATTTCACTAATTTCCCCATCTATTGTAGGGGACCGCTTGAACATGGGCACAAACCAGGGTGGTGAGCTGCAGGTTTATAGTGGCAAAAATACAAACAAGGAAATAATGAAAATGTATCTGTATTTTCAAACAACTAAATCTAAAGACCTTCCCTGGATGACTTAGTCACATTTAAACTGACTTAGGAGGTGCCTCGTATCTGCTGAGGAGCCTGAGGTTTTTCTCTGGCATCTGCTGCTGCCTGCGATAGAACTCCAAGTCTGGTCAGCTCCACCAAGCAAAGCATTCACTGCCAAAATCCAAGGACTCTGCCCCTTGTTGGTACTGTGCACAGCATCTCTGGATGTGCAGACAGTAGGATCACGTCAAGTTTGAGGCCAGCCTAGGCTATATAGTGAGTTTAAGGCCGGCCTGAACTATATAGCAAGACCCTGTCTCAAAAAACCAAACAATAAAATAAAATTAAAATAAAAACATTACCTAAAATGTTACCTATGCCCTTACGGCATGCCCAGGCTGGGAAGTGGAGAGATGCCAATGACCTTTTGCAAAGTGGGTCTGGGAGTCAGATCATGATGTTCTCTGCTTTCTTTGTTCCCTCTCTGTTTACTTGAATTTCAAGTAGCTTTAAATGCCTCCTTACCTCTGTACCAATAAAATCTGATTGGAAGAAGAAAAATAATGTTTCCTTACATCTTTTGAAGATCATATTAATTTACTTTGCAAAGTTTAGAATAGTGTAGCCAGGCATCCCAGGAACTTGGGAGTCGGAGGCAGGAAGATCGCAAGTTCAAGACCAGGTTGGGCAATTTAATGAGACCCTGTCTCAATCAATAAATAAGGGCTGGGGATATAGCTCAGTGGAATAAGTGCTTGCCTAGCAAGCGCAGGGTCCTGAGTTCGATCCCCAGTACCGCAAAAAAAAAAAAAAATCAATAAATAAATTTAAATGGGTGGATGGACAGATGGACGGATGGATGGATGGGTGAGTGGATGGGTTGGGATGTAGTTTAATGGTAGAGTACTTGCCTAGCATATGCAAGTCCTTGGGTTTGATCTCCAGTACCACAAAACGAAAAAAAATGAAAGTTTAGAATGGTGCCTTGCACATAGTGTGTGGGGTAAGAATTTATGTAAGTACTGTGCGCTATCCTATTGCGCCACTGGAGCTTTCAGGGTAAGAGTTTGAAAACAAAAACAGACATTACCTAGCCAGGCTTGGTAATGCACACTTATAACCCAGCATTTGTGGGGGTGAGACAGTAGGATCATGGCAAGTTTGAGGCCAGCCTAGGCTACATAGTGAATTCAAGGCCAGCCTGAACTATATAGCAGGACCATGTCTCAAAAAACCAAACAATAAAATAAAATTAAAATTAAAACTACCCAAAATGGGCCTATGCCCTTACTCTCAGGTGGATAGGTGCACCTCCCAACACCCATAGAGACACTCACAAAAGACTCTTTGCCTACCTGCTCACCCTAGAATAATCCCTATCTCCAGAGGTACAGTTCAGTCCCCAATAAAATTGCCCGAGTCACAGCTCCACATGGGCAAGGGTGGCAGGCTGTGTTTCTGAAAGTCTGACCAGCACCTCCCAGCTGAGAATGAAAGGCTCCAGTGTTGGGACAGCAGGACTCGCCAGAGACTAACAGTTACCCTTGGGGATAAGCTCAAGAGTCAGCACTGCCCTCTTCAGTGAGCCTGGAGTCATCTTACCAGGTGAGCCATCATCGGCATGAACCCCGTGGGTGGGCACCTGCTTTGGGACACTTTGGCCTGAGCTGGGGAGTCTGGGAAGGCCATTATCATCACCTTCCACAGGTACAGCCAGCATCTCCGCAGGGCCGTAGGTTGGGTGAGCAGAAGAGCTACAGTAGCTGGTTCAAGGCCTTGTGCAGATTCCCAGGCTGTGCATATGGATAACACAGCATAGGCATCAGGAACAGGCTGACCTGGGCACTGACAGTCATCTGTCTGCATAGCCCTTGCACACCGAGAGTGGGCATGAGCTTCCTCCAGCCCTGTCCTAGGCTCTGCTCTTCTCCTCAGCATGGAGGAATATGAGGCCTTGTGCACCTGGCTGGCCATCATGGTACAGGGTCAGTTCAAGTGCCTGGGCAGCCCTCAGCACCTCAAGAGCAAGTTTGGCAGTGGCTACTCCCCACAGGCCAAGTTCCAGAGTTAAGGGCACTGGAGAAATTCAAGGCATTTGTGGACCTGACCTTCCCAGGTGTGTGCTGGCCCTGGAAGCCCCCATGGATGGGCCTCTGCTCCCTGCCTGAGCCTCTTTTAGCTGTGACACACCCCATGAAGTCCCACATCCTTGACCCCTGGGATGAGTACCACGATCCTATGCACTAGGCCACCCTCCCCATCCCTCCAGCCAGCCTCACAGGAACATGGTCCTTCCTTTGTGAAGGCAGCAACCTGGAAGATGAACATCAAGGCATGGTCCGCTATCACCTGCCCAGCCACAACCTGAGCTGGGCAGAGGTGAGCACACTTCTGATTTTACCTGCTTTCTGGAAGAGGGAACTCAGTCTCCCCACCCCCCGTGGCACTCAGATGTCCTCTCCAAGGCAATGTTCATATAGATTTCACAGAACATAAATGTGTGAGCTGAAAGGGCCCTTGGAGGTCAGTTTCTTCTGCCCCCTACACTTTACAGAACAAGGAGTAAATCCACACAGAGGACACCACATATCTAAAGTCACACAGCAAGCCAGATATCCAGGCAGGTCTTTGCCTCTCTGGCACCATTCCTACCCTAGGAGCAGAAAGCTGAGCTCCAGAGAACTCACTTCTTCAATTTTTTTGGGGGGGTGCAATACGGGGAATCGAACTCAGGACCTCAGGCTTGCCCAGCAGGGGCTGGACCACAGAGCTAAATCCCTGGCCTCAGAATTCACTTCTTGGGAGGTGCCCTGGAACTGCTGAGAAAGCGACTGGCCCTTGGGGGCCTTGTCATAAGCCTAAAGGCCAGCCCTTTTGGCACCATGATGTCATCCAAGGGTAGCCTGTCTGCAGCAGCTGCCTTACCCCTTCCGTGGGTGATCAGCATTTTGGAACAGCCCAAGGGAAAGTACATGGCAGGGGACTACTCTATCAGCCAGATCTCCCTGGAGATCATCTCCCTGAGCTTCACCAGCCTTGTGTCCCCCACTCAGGTTAAAGGGCAAGCAGAGCCAGCTTGCCCCTCATCACCCTCATGGGATCCCTCTCAGCCTTCCTCCTCTCCTCCCTTACCACCTCCTCTTTCCCACACTCCCTCACAAACTCCCTCAAAACCTGTTCTACTGTAATACAGACCCTGGTGCCCACTAGTTCAGTTTAAATGGCTCCAGAGCTCCTGTGGGTAAGAGGAGAGCTCTGCACAGGGCTGTCCTCCAGGT
Organism: Dinomys branickii; assembly: GCA_004027595.1. Classification (NCBI taxonomy): domain Eukaryota; kingdom Metazoa; phylum Chordata; class Mammalia; order Rodentia; family Dinomyidae; genus Dinomys; species Dinomys branickii. The sequence goes on along the minus strand of PVLD010006964.1, from coordinate 77,741 downwards.
TGCAGTTTGCAGAGTAGAACGGCGCAGTCACTTCAGAGGCCTGATGGAGAACCCAGGTGTGTTTAATGCCCTGTATTCCAGCTGGCTGGCCCATGGTCTCCTTAAGACTTGGTTGTAGAAGCAGCCTCAGAGAAACATTCTGTGTGTCCTTGTAAAAAAGGAGTGGCCCAGAGGTGATACAGTAGCATTCTTTATTTTTTTTTTTTGGACCAGGAATTGAACTCAGGATCTTACCCTTGCCAGGTAGGCACTTGTGCCGCTGAGCTATATCCCCAGCCCCTACAGTAGCATTCTTGACACTGCCTGATGTTCTGTGCTCTGCATGTACCCTGTCATGTGACTATATGACCCAAAGGTTCAGGCATAAGGGGCCTGACCTGGGCCTACCGCTACGAAGGGCCACACCTTTGCAATACCGTTGTTTACAGGCAAGAAGTCTGCAGCAGAGCTAAAGGGACAGTTCATCCAAATCTATTGCCCTCTTTCTCTGGAATCACCTGCCTAGACAGGTGGCCCCTCCAGTGCACCTCTACTTAAGTATGCCCCACCATCAGCAAAATCATGGGCAAGATTTGGATAGCTACATGGGCACGTCCACAGAGCTGCATACAGACTTCTGGGTGAGCAGCATGAAGCTAGAAATAAAGAAGTGGTGACCGCAGGTGGGGGCTGAAGCCAGCTTCCCATGCAACATGACATTGCAGAGCAGAACAGTCCCCAAATTCTAAATTCAAACCTGGCACCCCAGGTTATGATGACATTGTTCTTCTCATTGGGGGTTGCGGTCAGGGTTGCGGCTATTTTGAGACAGGGTCTCATTACTCTAGGCTGGCCTTGAACTTGGCATGTAGTCCAGATAAGCCTCAAACTCTTGATCCTCTTGCTCAACCCCCCTGGGTGCTGGAATTACAGGTACCACGCCAGACTAAATCACCACCTTTCAATATTTAAATATTTGGATGTAGGGGCACTCATTTATCCTCTACCCACCCTCCAGTAAATGTTAGGAGCCTGCAACCGTACATCAGCTCACAAAATACACATTTACTGTGTCCTTGCCTGGACATGTAAACTGAGCCCTAGAAATATTCAGCAGCTTTCCAGAACCCCATGCCAAGATCCAATTCAAGCAGAATTCTCCAAGTGCAGCAGGAGCATCTAGGCATTTGTTAGAAATGTGGATTCTTGGGGCTGGTGGTATGTCATAGGGCATGGATTCAATCCTCAGCACCAGGAAGGTCAAGGAGAAGAAAATAAATGTAAGCCCTTCTTGCTGAGTCAGAAATTGGTGAGTCACACCCCGGCAAGTCATGTCACTAAACCCGTAACAGATGCTCAGATGCAGCCATATTGCCTGGATCCCCTGGGCCAAGGCCTGTGCTCTAGCTTGCAGATGAATGCTGGGTGCACCTTTATCACAAGGATAGTATCCTCTCCTCTTGGGAGTGTTCCATCAGACAGCCTGTTTCTATCTATCCAGGTCACCCTACTCCTCACCACAGCCTCTCAGCTCCCCTCCCTTGTGCAGAGGCTGTTCTCTGCCCCTTCTCAGCCAAGCTTTAAGAAGTGTCTTCCATAGCCCTTGCCCACATATCTCACAGCCTCTTGCCCAAACCAGACTGGTCTGCAGCATTTCACAATGCCCCTTGATTCATTGTGACAGAAGCCGCCCTAGACCTTCACGCACAGCATCTAGTCCCTCCTTCAGCCTCCTCTGGGTGCTCCTTCCCTTCCCTGAATGATTGGGTCCTTTGGGCTCCCAATTTACTTCATCTTCCTTATTCTCCCCTGCCACCCTGAATTTTTTTCTCATTCACCTCTAGGCCTTCAGCTGCCACCTTGTACTGATAGGAACTTTGCTGAGCTCCCAAGAATGGAATCTTTCCAGAGTTTTCTCATCTTCTGGAAACCAAAAGGGAAACGGTGTGCCACGCAGCCTCTGTGAGGGGCCCTTACTCCAGTCTGGCTTTGGGGCCCAGCTGGAGTGCAGCGAGTCAGAGGCCAGGCAGAGCTGCAGCACTACCTACAGCAACCAAGAGAACACCCAGCCTCTTGACAAATGAGATAGTTAGGGCCAGGTGTGGTGGCCCATAGCTATAATCCCAGCACTCAGGAAGTTGAGGCAGGAGGACTGCCTAGAGTTTGAGGCCAGCCTGGACTATATATTGAGACCTTGTCTCAAAAAAAAAAAAAAAAAAGTGGTTAGGACACAAAGAACAAGAGTAAAGCTAAAGGACAACTGATGACTTTAAGTAGCCAGGGATGCTTTTTTTTTTTTGGTCTTTTTGAGACAGGGTCTCACTGTGCAGTTCAGGCTGGCCTTGAGCTCACTTTGTAGCCCTGGGTGGTCTCAAACTTGCAATGATCTTCCTGCGTCAGCCTCCCGAGCACTGGGATTACAGGCATGCGCCACCACGCCTAGCTGAGATGCTGTTATAGCTCCCAAAATGTGAGGTGTGGAATTTGATCCTTATATTTAGTTTGTTAATTCCTTCAAGGTGCTACCAAAAGCAAACAGAAATGGCCTACCCGGCTGGGACAGATAACAAAGCAACCTGGTGCAAAGGAGGAGGATAAAGTAACAAAATGGGAAACATATAACCCATGGGGACAAAGAAGAGACAAATGAGAAACCTGAGGATCCTGCTGGGTCTGAGGAGGAGCAAGGAGGAACAGGCCGCACGCTTGCCTAGCTCCACCTGCTCTTTCTCCCTCTGGGTCATGGTGAAGGGCAGGAAACAGTCCCACCTCTCAGGCACTCTGGCCCTTATCTCTCTGGGATCTTTAGTTCTCTCCATTTTTTTGTTTTGTTTTGGTTTTTGTTTTCTTAGACAGGATCTCCCTATGTAGTTCAGGCTGGCCTTGAAATCACTATGCACCCCAAGCTGACCTCAAGCTCGTGGCAATCCTGCCTCAGCCCACAGAATGCGTGTGCCACCATGCCTGGCCGCTCTCACCCACTGTGCACTCCCATCCCGTGCGTGATCAGATTAGCACGGGGCCTTGTGCCTCCCAGCTGCTACATGTGTACCCTGCACTGGTCAGGTACCCTAAGGGGTTCAGTAAGCTGCAGAGACAGTGCACTGTGAAGGCTGATCCAAGCCAAGAGAGGGCAGAGGGGAGAGCCCGAACCCAGGCTCCCTGGCTTCCCGCAGGAGACTGCTCATCTCCTCCCTACACTAGACAGCTCAGCCATACGACAGTGCCAGTGCCTGGCAGCCGTCAGTAAAATATGCAGGTGGTGAAGATGGGAGGTTGGGACGGTCAGTCAGCGTACTGTCAAGCCGAAGGTGAGGGTTTACCCTGTGGGCCCAGGGTGAACATTTCATCGAAGGGGGTCAAGCCCGCTTAAACTGAAGCCTCGGCCTCTGAACTCTGCGTGACACAATTCGCGCGGGGACCTCAAGGTCAGGTCTCCGCCGGAAGCACGCGGCAGGGGGAACAGGCCGTGCGGGCGTAAGATGGAGGTCAGGTCCGGGATCCACCGCGCGCAGGAAGGGGTCTCTCACATCAAGTTTTACCAGGCCGGGGCTTGACTGGGTCCCATAGGCGGACACCATGCAGTTCTCTTCGTGGTCCCGCCTCCTGGGCACTTAGTGTCTGCGCGGCCCAGCACGCCCACCCTGGCCTGACCGGGTAGGTTCCCAGCTCAGCTGGAGAGGCAGGGCGGCTGCAGGGATTCGGCTAATCCAGGGCCCGCGTTCGAATTCGCATCCCGGTGCGGCCAATCGCAAGAGGCCGTAGCGGGTGGGGCAGAGGGCGGGGCCCCGGGCCGGCCAACTGGAGTGCCCCGATCATTTGAAAACGAGGCGGGGGCGGGGTCTGCGCTTGCGCTTGGCGGCTGTCCCTGTAGCCGGGCGCGGGCGCGCTCGCTGGAGGGCTCGTACGGTGCCAGTGGCGGCGCGGCAATGGGGAGCGGCGGCGGTGAGTACCCTAGGGTCCCCAGCGGAGGGAGATCGCACGGGGCCGAGATTTGTGGAAGTTGGGCCCAGGCTCCTGCCACCGCAGTACAAGTTCGCCCCAGCCTGGTTTAAATGCCCGCGGCTTCTCCTTGGGGGTTTTCTGCGGCGCAAACTATAGTGGCTTCCTGCGATCAGGTGCCTGCGGGACGAGTGGCGGGGCTGCACTGCACCCACTGACCTGGTGCCCCCCCAGCGAACAGATCCGCGGGTCCTGGCGCGCTAGAGGACCGGATCGACGAGGCACACAGAAGCTTGTCATTGTAGTGGTTATTAAACATCTCCAAGTATCTGTTATAGAGCGAGGGAATGAGAAAACTTTTATGGTAACATCCGTAGAATTTTTGCATGTTTCGCCCCGGGTGGATGTTTGGCTTTGGAGTACGATTAGTTGCTGGCAGGATGACCTAGGTCGAAGGGAGGCAGCTCCCTAGAGAGAATCCCTGAGGAGGGATTCATGTAGACAGAAAAGCAGTCACCTTCCTCAGGACGGTAAGGATGAGCAAAAAGACCTAAATCTATGGGTGATGAAGCAGGATCTTAAGGTTCCTGTTAGAAGACTTCCATTCTTCTATGAAATAAGACACAAAGCGATCTGCCCAGAAGGAGGAAGGTGTTGCTAGAGGAGTTGGAACCACCTTGCTGAGTGCGGAGGGCTTGACCTTTAGTACTGGCATCTCTGTGGGTCTAGGTCTTGTGCTGGGAACTGCACCACCATATGGGTGCAATTTACAATTTACAGAGGAGAACACTGAAACTCAGGGACTGAGCAGCTCTGACATCTGTTGAGCCTCTGGGTCCTTTGCTTACCTGCAGGGCCAACCCTCCTAACTGGGCTCCAGAAGCAGACTCTTAAAGCTCATGCAGCTTTATTGAACACTATGCTTTTCCATCATGTGAAACAAAGATAATCAGCAAGGGTCTGAGGTCTGAGGGGTTTTTTTTTGTTTGTTTGTTTGTTTTTAAAGAATGGCTGCTTTTTTCCCTTCCTGGTTGTCATTTGGGCACTGAATCAGAAAGTCTCCAATAGCCAAGTTACCTGATAACTGCTTTTCACCATGAATATTAAGTGCTGAATAAATGATGATGTCTTCCGAAGTTCATGTAATGCTACTCTTTTTGTGGTACAGGGGTAGTAACTGTTAAATCATTTTCAGGTACAACTTCTAATCAAGACTTCTGAGTTTTTCTTCCTTTTTTTTTTTTTTTAAGTAATCCATTGTAGGTGTGCCAAGTGTTTCTGTTACCCTACCAAGAGAAGAATGAGGAGGAGACCCCAAAACCTGTCCATCTTGAGTCTTCCAGAAGATGTGCTCTTTCACATCCTAAAGTGGCTTTCTGTTGGTGACATCCTTGCTGTCCGAGCTGTAAGTCACCAGATGAAAGCAATACCAGTGCTGGCATTGTTGATTATACCATCAAGGTCTCAGAATCTTATATGTCAGAACAAAAATTTGGCTGCAAAAGAGGGCAAAGGAAACAAGGGTGATGCTGTTAATAGATAACGTTGCAATTATAGGACAGCATGCTAAAGCTCAATTTCATTCATTATAGTTTACTTCAACAGAGAAAGTATCCTTTTATGACAGTAAAGTTTGTGTCCCTTAAGACATAAGATCAGCAATCCGGAGGCAGGAGGATTGCTGCAAGTTCAAGGTCATCCTGGGCTGCAAAGTGAGCTCAAGGCCAGCCTGAACTGCATAGCAAAACCCTGTCTCAAAAAGACCAAAAAAAGAAGACATAAGACAGGCTGGGAATGGTGGTGCATGCCTATAGTCCTGTCACCTACGAGGCTGAGTCAGGAGAATTTGAAGTTTGAGACCAGCCTGGGTTATAGAGTGAGACCCTATCTAAAAGAAAAAAGAAATGTATGACAAAGAATTCTTGAGGACAAGTCCCATGTAACATGCAATGCTGAAATGAACTGGAGGAACTGTTTTGGAGCCACAGCCTCACTTTGGTGACTTATCCTAGGATATACACCACATTGGTAGGAAATCTCCAACCAGAACCCGTTCCTGGCACCCAAGACCACCTCCATTATATTTACAATACACTTGTGGAACTTGTAGTGTTCTGAATTCTCCATAGCAATGAAAACTTTCGCATTTAAAATGTTCACCTGTGCTCAGGATCCTTTTCTGGGTCCTATCTGAGGCTACCACCACAGATGTCAACTTTATCCTTGAATCCCTGTGACCTCCAGGCCCCAAGTGGTGTCCCCACTAGCAAGGGCCTAGGCAGAGAGACAAGACAGCTCTCACTCCTGCTTATTTCCATGTAGAGTTGGTTTCCCCGGTTCTTGCAGGTATATTCCTGTGCAGAGGTGCCATTTCACTCTTTTTCAATCCAGATGCTTATACGTTTCTTCTGGGGCCGTTGTTTTTCCCCTCTTAGAACCTCAGAGAACCTCATTTCTGACTTCTGTTGTCTGTACAACATAAGTCTGTCTTTGATACATAGAGACTGAGTCTTTTACTGCTTGAGATTGGGTGGGACACAGGAGGACCTGAGTCTATGATGTCCTGTTTTCAAGAGCCTATAGGAGCAGGGGTTTGGGCGCAGTCCTTCAGTAATTCCCCTTGGTTTTCATCGCTCTGCAGGTGCACTCCCACCTGCAGTACCTGGTGGATAATCATGCCAGTGTTTGGGCATGTGCCAGCTTCCAGGAGCTGTGGCCTTCTCCAAAGAACCTGAAGCTCTTTGAAAGGTATCTCTGCACCCTGAAAAACAGATGGCTTGATTTTTTCCTGCCTTTGGGCCCCTCCTGTGCCAGCCTGTGCCCCAAAGCCTGATTCAGAAACTTTTATTGTTGCTTTCTTCCCAGGACATTGACTCATATCCCCAAGAGTGACCCAGGGTTGGGGCTGGGGATATACCTCTGTGGCATAAGCACCTGCCTGGCAAGCACAGGGTCCTGAGTTCGATCCCCAGTACCAAGAAGAGAAGGAAAAAAACAGTGACCCAGGGTTGTATACCTCAACCATTGAACCATAGCATATCCAGCAGCCCACATCATCACCCTTCCTCCATGCCTGTTGTTCTTCCAGAAGGTTTCTGTTGTTTTTTTTGTTTGTTTTTTGTCTTTTTTGAGACAGGGTCTTGCTATGCAGTTAAGGCTGGCCTTGATCTCACTTTGTAGCCCAGGCTGGTCTAGAACTCACAATGATCCTCCTGCCTCAGCCTCCCAAGTGCTGGGATTACAGGCGTGCACCACCATGCCCAGCTTCTTGTTTTTTTTTTTTTTTTTTTTTTTTTTTTGGTACCAGGAATCAAACTTAGGACCTTGTACTTGCCAGGCAGGTACTTGTGTCATTGAGCTATATCCCTGGCTTAAATTTTTTTTTTCTGGTACCAGGATTTGAATTCAGGACCTTGCACTTGCCAGGCAGGCGCTTGTGCCCCTAAGCTATATCTGTGTCAGAAGGTTTCCCTTGGGCTGTGGCCTCTTCCCTTGTGACTCAAATGTGAGTCACCTGCCTATGGAGGCTCTACCCGGCTTTCTTTTAGCAGCCACTTTTCTATAGTGGGCTTGCAGTCCTATTGCATTTCACGTACTGGGTGGTCCTACCCACCTGGAGTCATGCCCCAAAGAGAAGGCTGGAGGGGATACAAGGCCTGAAATCTGTGAGCCCAAGTGCCAGCAACCAAGCCCACTAACCAAGAGCCCTAATGGTTGGAACCAGGGGCTTAAGTCTGAGCCTTCTCATTTACCAAACTGAGAAACCATAATTCAGGAGGGAATCTTCCTGCCTAGGGTTTGCTCTGTCCTCATCCACCTGAGCTGCCAAGATCCAGGTAGCTCATACTGTGACCATTTTGTTGTGGCTATGCTTGAGCTGCTTCTGAATAAAATATGCATATTTCTTAGAAACATAATCCATGCACCAAATTGTCCCTCATTTAAAGTGATTTTTTTAGTATGTTCAAATTATGTAAGTATCACCTGACTAATCTTAGAACATCTTCAGCATTGTAAGAGAAATTTTGTACTTGTAATTGTCACCACCTGTGCTTTGCATGTACCTTTTCCACATAACCCTCAAAGCCCTAGGCAAACCTTAATTTATTTTCTGTCTCTGGATTTACCTCTTTGAGACATTTCATGTAAATGGAATGATAATATTTGATCTTTTGTGACTGGCTTCTTTCACATTGCATATTTTCAAGGTTTATCCATGTCATAGCATGGATAACTGATAACGGATAACTGATATTTATGTTGCATAAAAACTTTTTCAATTCCCAAACCAAATGTTCCAGCTTCTAATGCTTTGGTGGTACATAACCTTTGGGGTATGAAATCCTGTGATGTTTATGTTATTAATGTTTTAGGGCTGCGGAAAAGGGAAATTTTGAAGCTGCTGTGAAGCTTGGCATAGCCTACCTCTACAATGAAGGCCGTAAGTCACAGCCTCCTTACTGTTGACACTTTACACAAGCACTGGCCTTTGGCCTTTTTGAGATATGTAACCAGCATGAGCAATTTGGGTGTTGGAGTCAGGGTCTTGCTATGTAGTTCAGGTTAGCCTTGAATTCTCTTATGTAGCCCAGGCTGGCCTCGAACTTGTAGCAGTCCTCCTGCCTCAGCCTTCCAAGTGCTGGGATTATAGGCATGTGCTGCTGTGCCCAACTTTATGAGCAGTTTAGGCCCTCTTCTTGCTATATCTGATGGTCTGCTTTACTGTCACTTTATAATAGTTTATGCCAAAAGATGCCCTGTGAGGGGGGATCCATTGATATTTTGACCTTAGTTTCAAGAGAGTCATCTCTTATTTTAGCAAATCCTAAGATTGAACAGAGCCTCAGAATGAGGTCTGGTTGGACAAACCAAGCTCCCACTTTTAGTCTGATTAACACTGAGGTCCATGTGTAGACATGGCCTTTGCTTGGTCTGTGGTCTGTGGAACCCTGATTCCACAGGGTGTCGGTAACATGGGACGCCGTGGTTCATTGCAGGAGACAGGTCAGAGCCAGCCTCATGGTTGGATTCCTCTGCCCCCAAAGGCCAGGTGCTCCTTAAAAGATCCTTGTGAAGGTTCTCCGTCTGCTTTTCTGCTCAGCACCTCAAAGAATAAGCCCATAGTCTGTGTTATGTAAGATACCAATATATAGGATGATTGGGTTATAGCCTGCCATTTCCTTGCTTCTGAAAGATCTGTTATATTGGGCTGGGGAATGCAGCTCAGTGCTAAGAGTGCTTCCCTATCATGCTTAGAGCCCTGGGTTTAATACCTAGTACCACATGGGGGGATGGAATGTGATATATTAGCTCGGTACTGGGGAACTACTAGGGAGGCTCAGGCAGGAGGATTAAAAGTTCCAGGCCCACCCAGGCAAATTAGTGAGACCTTATCTCAAATAGTGATAGGGGCTGGGGATATTGCTCAGTGGTAGAGTATCTTGGGTTCAATCCTCATTACCATCGAAAAAAAAGTCTAAAAGTCTGGTTCTTTTCTAGAGATAGGCCTTGCTCTTGATCACCTGATAAGACTATTGCAAATGATCGAGCCCTTGAGCAGCCCTCTAAAGGTCCAGGAGAGCTGAGATTTTGCACCCATTCTTTCATCAGATGACAGTTCTCAAACTTAACTCATGTTTCTACAGTTTATAGTTTAGTGGGCTTTTTGTGGTATTGAGTTTTTGGTTCTTCTTTTCTTTTTTTTGTCTTTTTGAGACAAGGTCTTGCTATGCAGTTTAGGCTGGCCTTGAGCTCACTTTGTAGCCCAGGCTGGTCTCAGTCCTCCTGCCTCAGCCTCCTCTGAGTGCTGGGATTACAGGCATGTGCCACCACATCCAGCTTGATTATTCTTTTTTTGAGATAGGACCTCACTAGGTTGCCCAGCTTGGTCTTGAACTTCAGAACCTCCTGCCTCAGCCTCCCAAGGAGCTGAGGTTACCAGCCCCCAGGTCTAGCTTTTCTAATGGTTTTTAATATATTTACAGAGTTATGTATCCATTACACGGTCTAATTTTAGAACATTCTGATCCCTGAAGGACCCTCTCCCTATTACCGCATTAGCTGAGGTCAGGCAGCAGTTTCCTGCAGGAGAAAATTCAGGACTGGCTCTGTGGGGAGTACCTTCCCTTGATGCTTCCGGAAGGATTCCAAGGACTGGGGATATAGCTCAGTGGCATAAGTGCCTGCTGGGCCAGCACAAGGTCCTGAGTTCGATCCCCAGTACTGCAAAAAACAACAACAGAAGGATTCCAGCAGGGCCAATGTTCACAAAGACAACCCAAACCCATCTAAACTTAAACAGGGGAAGAAGGGAAGGTGCCCCCAACCTAGAGGAATTTCCTTTCCTAAAACATGAGCAACTTTTCTACAGTGGGTATGAGTTTTCAGACTGTCCAGAAAAACTGGGGAACTGTCTTGATCCCATCTCCCAGAGACATCCCTGGATTCTCTCCTGTCTGTCCCACAGTGTCTGTGTCTGATGAGGCCCGAGCAGAAGTGAATGGCCTGAAAGCCTCTCGTTTCTTCAGTCTTGCTGAGCGACTGAATGTGGGTGCCTCCCCTTTTATCTGGCTTTTCATCCGCCCGCCTTGGTCTGTGTCTGGAAGCTGTTGCAAGGCTGTGGTCCATGAGAGTCTCAGGGCAGAGTGTCAGCTACAGAGCGTAAGTCCTGGTGAGGGGTAGCACCTATGAGGCCACCCACAGGTTCTGGGGTCATAGAAGGAAAGCTCTTGGGTAGACCCTTTTTGACCATGTAAAGTTGGAAACCCAGAGGCAGCGGAGGTACAGAACATCAAGTATAGATGTAGTGGAGGGACTGGGGTCTAGGGTGGATGGCAGAACTTTTGGTGAATGTGTTAGCAGCTGGAAACTTGGGACTGAGGCTGCACAAAGCAGAGCTAAAGTCCGCCATTGGGGAATGGTACTGTTCATGAGATGGGCTGGCAGGGGTGGAGAAGGTGCCCCCAACAGTTCTCTCCTGGGACTCACACTTTTTTTTCCCTTTTTCTTTTAAAGACTCATAAAGCATCCATACTGCACTGCCTAGGAAGAGTGCTAAATCTTTTTGAGGTTAGTCAAATTGTTCTCTGCGCTTGGAGTTTGCCTGGTTTGACACATCCTGGCTGGGATCCAGGAAGTATATGACAAGCAACGGAAGGCATCAAAGGTCAATGCAAAAGCAAAGCCCAGCCCTGAGAGGCCACGCGGGGCTGGACAGTGAATCCTGGCTCTTTCCTCACTCCTGAGAGAGAGGGGAGGTCGCTGGTGGGTTATGGGACCTTCCTCTTGAATAGCTGTGAGAATTAAATGGGACGCCATGGGCAAGAGGCATGGCAGAGCAAATGTAGCAGAGACTGAGCAGATAGTGCTGACATGTTTGTGTGATGGCCCTGCTAATGGTGGACTTCATCTGCTGGGGGGTTGGTTTATCTGCTCTTGAGGTTTTAATAAGCTTTATGGCTGGGCGTGGTTGCATATGCCTGTCCTTCCAGTACTTCCGGAGGCTGAGGCAGGAGGATCGCTACAAATTCAAGACCAACCTGGGCTGCAAAGTGAGCTCAAGGCCAGCCTAAACTGCATAGCGAGACCCTGTCTCAAAAAAAAAAAAAATAAGTAAATAAATAAGCTTTATGATCACAGTGAACCCTCTCTGCATTAGATTTAAGGAAGATCATAACTTCTCCAAGTGTTAGGGGTCCTGAAGGAGAGTGAGGAGGTAGCGGAGCCCCAAGAGCCACCAACTCCACTGTCTAGGCTCAGGGGATTTCCTTTTAGCAAGAGTGAAGAGCAGCCCTTCAGTGACCCAGAGTTGAGCTAGGAATCTGCAAGCCATACACAAGTCTCCAGGAAAAATAGAGCCCTTGGTTGTCAAGTGGTGTATCTTTTTTTTTGTTGTTGTCTTTTTCAGACGGTCTCACTATGTAGTTCAGGCTGGCCTTGAGCTCACTTTGTAGTCCAGGCTGGTCTCGATCCTCCTGCCTCAGCCTCCCGAGTGCTGGGATTACAGGCATGTGCCCCGACACCTGGCTAGTGGTGTATCTTTAAAGAGGTCATTTCTACTCTGATTTAGGTGCCATGTCAGTTATCACAGGGAGTTTGATTGCTTAGAAATGTGGAGGGGGATGACAGAGGCTGGAGGAATGAATTAACATTGAGTGGAAGATAAGAAAACCAGCTGTGTTTGGCCTTGCTCTAGGATGAAGAGAAAAGGAAGCAGGCCCGTGACCTGTTTGAAGAGTCTGCTCGTCAGGGATGCTTGGCCAGCTCGTACCTCCTCTGGGAAAGTGACAGAAAGACAGATGTGAGTGGCCCAAGGTTTGGGGAGAGGAGGAAACATGTTGGCCAAAGGCGTAATCGCTAAACTGGCCCTTGGATGGGACTCTTGGCAAAAGGACGGACCCACTCACAGCTTCCGGGAGCTACTGGGAAGCAGGCTGCTGTCAGTACCCTTGAAACACCCACCATTGTTTGGAGATAAAGGCCGGGGACCCAACATAGTCAGGCACCTTCTGGGGATGGGAGAGGGAGGGGACATTTAAGAACTCCACAGGTCAGTTCTGAATTCATCTGAAGATACAACAGTATAAAGGTAACTTTTCCTGTTAACAGATGACAGATCCTGGACGATGCCTCCATAGTTTCCGGAAACTCAGGGACTACGCTGCCAAAGGCTGCTGGGAAGCACAGGTGACAAGGGAAACTGGTCTTTCTTCTTACAGCTCTGGGGCAGGACTATCTGGGCTTTAAAAAGGAGACAGGGATATAGTAAGATGGGTCCAGGGCTAGGGATTTATGAAAGACTAGGGATATAGTAAGATGGGTCCAGAGTTGAATCTTTTTCTTTTTTCTTGGAGACAGAGTATTGCTATGTAATTTATATTGGCCTTGAATTAACTGTGATACAAGCTGGCCTCAGACTTGCGGCAATCAGTCTGCCTCAGCCTCCTGAGTGCTGGGGTTACAGACATGTGCTCAGCTGGAGCTGAATCTTAAAGGAGTTTAGCTCTTTGGTATGCAGGGAGAAGACCCCAGAAGTGCCTCATTCATTTCTACTCATGGCTAGTTTTGCCTCTTGGCCACCAGCCTCCTAATTCTAAATGTTAGTAGGGTACACCTACTGCCAGAATGTGTACTACTCACTCTCAAAAGTTGTCCTATAGGTAATGCTTTTTTTCTTTTTTGAAGTAGGGTCTCATGCAGTTCAAGCTGGCCTTGAACTCACTTTGTAGCTCAGGCTGGCCTTGAACTCACCGTGCTCCTCCTGCCTCAGCCTCCCAATGCTGGGGTCTGTGCTACCATTCCCAGGTAGTAATACTTGTTTTGACAGTGAAAGTTAAAGCTACCAGAAGGCAGAGGGGCACATGAAGTGCCTTACTGTTCTTGTTAACAGCTAGCCCTGCTCACATCATTTAGCCCGGAAATCAAGAGTTTGTTGTCCTTTGCCAGACCATCTCCCCTTGCACCTGTAGAGAGGTTTCAGGACAAATAAGTAAGACTCCTGTCCCCTTGCAAAGCAACTAGAAGTGTGATAGAAAATCATCTACACCCACACGCTAGGAAAGAAATCATAAATCAGTAGATGGCTTAGTCTGACATGTCACAGAACATTGTGTTTCTGTCCAAAACGATTTACAAGGAATACTACATTAACGAGAACTGTGCCTCTAGAAGCTCAGAGTAATCATTAATAGTTAAGATGCTTATGAATAAGGGCCATGGTAGATTTTCAAAAAAGAAGAACTAAACACAACTGGGTTAAAAAGCAGAACAGAGCCAGATATGATGGTACACATCCAAAATCCTAGCACTCAGGAGGCTGAGGCAAAAAGATCCCTGCAAGTTTGTGGCCAGCTTGAGCCATGTGGTGAGTTCAAAGCCACCCTCAAATACATAGCAAGACCTTGTCTCCAAAAAAAAAAAAAAAGTGGTGCACACCTGTAATCCCAGCGCTTGGCCATAATCCCAGCACTTGCAAGGTTGAGGCAGGAGGATCATAGTGAGGATCGTAGCAAGTTCAAGGCCAGCCTGGGCTATAAAGTGAGTTCAAGCCAGCCTGAACCGCATAGTGAAACCCTGTCTCAAAAAGACAAAAACAGGAAAAATGAAGAAACAATTACACCTTTCACTGAGATATTTTGGGCTGATTACATTAGCAAATTTATTTTATGTTTTTGAGTAGATAGCTAATAATTCTTGACAATAGATATTTTTAATAAGAATAGTTTTTGCTGGTGAAGATAAGATAAAGTGTTCCTATGAGTGGCGTAAAAGTCAGCACAGGGCTCTCAGAAAGTACTTCGGTGGGTGTAGCAAAGCCTGGGTGCTCCTGTGGACTCACCAGGTAAGGAAGTAGATACACTAGGTAAGGAAGTAGATACACTACAACATAAGCAACAAAATTACCCTTGCTGAGAAAGTGCCTATAAATGTTTAATATGCGTATAGAGGTTTAATAATCTACAGAAACACTTATGTTATTATTAGGTAGCCAAAGATTATTATATATATTAATGGTCCCAGAGGCATGCATATGTACATGTATGGGTATAGCATAGACATACACACAAATGCCTAGTACAATTCAGAAGGAAATATATAAAAGGTGTTGACAGTGACTCCCTGTCTTAATGAATGCTTGGTAGGCGAGTGGCAAATTCTGGCCCAAAGACTGATCATATACCATTCTATGAAGGAAACTGTGGTGTGGAGAGGTTTCCAGTTTGCCTGTGGTCACACACAAATCGAGATTTTGGTTTGATTTTTTTCTTGTTTTCTTTGTCATTTTTTTGTTGTTGTGACGGATCTCTATATAGTTAAGGCTGGCTTTGAACTCACTATGTAGCCCAGGCTGGCCTGCCACTCAGAGTGATCCTCCTGCCTCAGCCTCTTGAGTGCTGGGACTATAGTCGTGCACCACCATACCTGGCCTTTTTTTTTTTTTTTTTTTTTTGAGACGGTCTCACTATATAATTCAGGCTGGCCTTGAACTTGTGACATTTTTCTTGCCTGAGCCTCCTAAGTACTGAAATTACAGGCATGTACCACCAGGCCCTGCTTGAGTCCAGATTTTAAAGCCAGATCATCTGAGTACCCAGTCAGCTCTGTTTTGTTGTTGTTCTTGGTTTTGTTTGTTTTGTGATGCTGGGGTCAAATCCAGTGCAGAGTATATGCTAGGCAAGAGCTGTACCACTAAGCTACATCCCTACCCTTCCTATTTTGAAACAGGGTCAGTTGGTTCACCAGGCTGGCCTTAAACTTTATGGCGGTACTGGGGATCGAACTCAGGACCCTGCGCTTGCTAGGCAGGCGCTTATTCCACTGAGCTATATCCCCAGCCCTTGGCCTTAAACTTTAGATCTTCCTGCCTCAGCCTTCCCACTAGCTGAAATTACAGACATATGTCACCACACCTAGCTCCACCTAGCTCTTGCTACTTCGTGGCGCATCCTCCCCTGGAATGTTTTACTTTTACACTAGGGTTGGACAGAAACAAGTTTTTCACAGTGTGAGCTGGAGACCTAAATTCCCCGAGAACCTGCACCAGGGTGAGAAGGCAACTCATCTATCTTTCATTCCTTCAGAAAATCTTCATCATTGGTATATTACTTCTTCAAAAGCAAATAACACTAAAGATTTTAGCCATACTGTTCCAGAAGGTGGAGAAGGCCTACACAGGGAAGTGTGTACAGCTGTGTTTTCTACCCGAAGAGCCCCCTTTTCAGAAGTAAACAATCTCATGCTCATGTTGTCTTTGTCTTTCTGTCCTCAGCTGGCTTTAGCCAAAACCTGTGCAAATGGAAACCAGCTTGGACTAGAAGCAAAAACCTGCAGTGAGGTAGTCTGCCAGTTGTTCCAGGCCTCCCAAGCTGTCAATAAGCAGCAGGTCTTCTCTGTGCAGAAGGGACTCAATGACACAATGAGGTGAGACATTGAAGAACCAGAAGATAGCTCAGCATGGTGCTAGTGTGAGGCCAGCCCTGGGTTCACCCTCAAATACTGTAAAAAAATAAGTCTAAGGTTCTAAAGTGTGTCAGAACAATACCTAAGTCACGCTCAGAGGGCAGTGTGATATTCCACTAACAAACTTGGAGGATTTCCCCTGTTTGTGTGTGCATGCGTTGTCTTTCTAAAACCAGTAATGACTAAGCGTTCAGGACGCTGAGGAAGAAATATCCTTGCCACTTACCTTTGTTAAGCCACAGAACCCCTTACAGGAATCTTTCCAAAATGATGGGACTCTTACTGCCAGTTTCTCATGGTGAAACACAACGTTTTCGTGTGAGAATGGGGTGCTGGAAATTTATCCGAGTCTTGTACAGGTTAAGTTGCCACTGACCCATAGCCCCAGGCCCTACCACATGTTTTGTTACATCTCATCTTTACAAGCGTCAGTATGCTTTGTGAAACTCAGTGGCTGACTAGTCCAGGCTGGACCCAGGAGCTATGTCCCCGACAATAGCTGCCATGACTTGTCTTTTTGATTCAAGGTCTCATTATGCAGTTCAGGCCGGCCTTGAGCTCACTTTGTAGCCCAGGCTGGTCTTGAAAATGTAATGATCCTCTTGCCTCAGCCTCCTGAGTGCTGGGATTATAGGTGTGTACCACTATGCCTAGCTATAAACATTTATTTTTTAAAAAATGATATTCCCTTCCATGAAGAGGCCTGATCTCTCACACATACACTCACACACCTCTGCTCCCATGGTGATGCCCACAACCAGAGTGCTTTGCATCCTGGGCATGTAATTGGCATCCTCCCATCTGGCCCCCATCTGTCTCAGCTCTTCAATTTCAAGGAATAATACCCTCTAGTTCCCGCAGTCTGCAGTTTGTTCATTTTTGTTTTATTTTTTGTTGTTTCGTTTTTCCTAATAATTGTTATTCATAGCCAGGCATGGTAGCACAAAGTTACAATCCCAGCAGTCCTGAGTCAGAAAATCACAAGTTTGTGCTGAGTCTTATGAATTTAATGACTTACTGAGACCTTGTCTCAAAATTAAAAAATAAATGAGTTAAGCATATAGATCAGTACAAAGGCCCTGGGTTTAATCCCTAGTTTTTCACTGATGTCTTTGTGGGGTTTGAGCGTAAATTTAAGCATCTTAAAGTGATCTGGTCAGAAGTCAGATTATTAAGCTCCCTGTGTTCGTAGTCCTGGCAGATTTAAACTTCACACACAACCCTTGCATGCTGTTCCTCTTAGGAGTAAGTAGAGGCTTGTCTGGTCCCATGCACCCACCCCTCTGTCCCTTTTGCTGTCTCCTTCCCTCCCACCACTTCTGGGTGCACTTCCCTCTGGGCTGATCCTGGGCCCTTCTCCTCCCGTCTCCAGCAGAGCCTTCGTTATCACCACTCTGTTCTCTCCCAACTTTTAAGATAAGTGTCCCCTCTGTTCAGAAAGACGTTAACTGTCTATGGGTGTTTGTGCAGCATTCTCTTGGTGTCTGTGGTCCACATCACTGGGGGTTAGCCCTCTGGTGGAAAGGGACCATGTCCGTCAGCCCTCAGGCATCAGTCAAGTTGCTCAGTTGGACCAGTCCCAGGACTCCGTGCGTGCTATGGTGGGATTTTTGGCTCTTTGATTTCTTTGAGAATGTTGCTATAAATGTTGTGAATGAGGGGTTGAGGGGAGAGGAGAGGAATGGGGGAAAAAGAAGAATCAAGTTATATCATACAGGTATAAATTCTCTGATGAATTGGATCATTGTATATACCTAAAATGTACCAATAAAATCTGATTGGAAACTGAGAAATGAATGAATGTTATAAATAACCTGGGTAGCGCTCTTTCCACAGGTACATTCTAGTTGACTGGCTGGTAGAAGTTGCCACCATGAAGGACTTCACAAGCCTGTGCCTTCACCTGACAGTGGAGTGTGTGGACCGGTACCTGAGGAGGAGGCTAGTGCCCCGGTACAAGCTCCAGCTGCTGGGCATTGCCTGCATGGTCATCTGTACTCGGTGAGAAGCCCATTGGTCCAGCCGGCAGGGCTGGTGTTTGAATGTGCTGACTCCTTGGAGGTCACTGTCCTTCCTGTCCTAGTGGCTAGTCCATAAAGGAAATAAGTCTTAAGGGTCCTGTCTGGCTCACAGGTTGGGGGTGGCAGAATGGACTCTTGGCATGGCCATTAGACAGGTATGTGTGTCCAGGCAGCTCATCTCGGCATATGGTCTCAAAGCCCAGAGTAGGAACTCGAACAGGCATAGCCTGGACCATACCTCCCCAGGCTCCTGAAGGTGGTGGTGCCAAGGGGAGGGTCGCAGTTGGTCGCCTTCCTCCTCTTTGGTCTTCAGAGTTCACCGAGAGAACCATGTCTCTGAGGCTGAGTTTTATTGTTTTCCTAAACCAAACCTAAACATTCCCAGCATGAGCCACCACTTCCAGCCCTTGGCTGGGAGGCTTTAGTGAGTAAGCAGTAGGTTTGGCTGCACTTGGCAATGATGGTAACCGCAGAGATTTATTTCTGTCTTGCACAGTAGCCTAGAGGCAAAGATCCAAGGTCATTGGGAGGTTTTTTTATTTCAGAAGGCCATGAAGGAACCCTGGCTCCCATCTTGCCACCCCCCAGTGGTTGCCCTTGTCTCCATGGTGCACCGCAGCTGCTGTGGCCACCTTCTCACACACTGCCATGTCTAGCCAGGGCAGAAGCTGTAGTCCCTTTGGACGGCTGTGTGCCCGCTCAAAGCAGGGTCATAGTAACACAGAAGAGAGTGAGGAATTCAGGGTCTAGTGAGCAGACCCAGCCCAGAGTCCCTTCATATGCCAGGTCTTCTGGCACCATTGCAGGTGTTCTGACCAGAGATGCTGATGACCAGGTGGGGCTGCTGCCTCCCTTAATCTTAACAGTACCATTACATAATTGCAGTCTCAGATCCAGTTACTGGGCTACAGACAAGAAGATTATAACTTCTGGAAATGTTTTAAAGGCTGAGCTATGCCAGCGGTGCCATCAGGGTAGCACTAGCCCCTACCCTCACTTGCCCCTGTCCCCACCTTCAACTCCACTGCAGAGCTCCTAGCAGCCCACTCACATCCCCTTTCTTGGGCATGTGTGGCCTTTGTGCTGGGAGGAGGTGTATTCCCTGTCCTTTCTGTCCTGTCAAGCCAATGAGAAATATGCAAACCCTAGAGCCCCAGGACAAGCAGCAAACTGGCCCTGGTCCATTCTCACCAAGGAGATCATCTTCAAGGCCTCTGGAGCAGGATGTTCCCTGATGGTTGGCATTACCAGAGAGCAGAGGGTGCCCCCCCATCTCCTAGACATCAGAATTCCTGTGGCCAGCTGCCATATTGTGTTATTCTTCTTTTTATTTATTTATTTTTTTTTTGGTACTGGGGATCGAACTCAGGACCCGGCGCTTGCTAGGCAAGCGCTTATTCCACTGAGCTATATCCGCAGCCCTCAGCTGCCATATTGTGTACCGACCTTCAGATAACCTAGGCTCTTCACCTCTCACTCTTGGTTCCAGTGACTCACTTACCTTTTGTTTTTTTTGTTTTTTTTTTTTGGTGGTACTGGGGATTGAACTCAGGACCCTGCGCCTGCTAGGCAGGCGCTTATTCCACTGAGCTATATCCCCAGCCCCCTCACTTACCTTTTGAGTTGAAAGTGTTTCTACTCTAATCGATGGACACCTGTCAAAAGGTAGGGCGATACTAGGAGGTCCAGGTTGGAAGATAAAAAGTTCAAGGCTAGCCTGCACAACTTGCCAAGACCCTCTCTCAAAATAAAATTTGTTTTGGTACCAGGGATTAAACCCAGGATCTTCACAATGAGCTACACCCCTCAGACCTATTTTTTTTATTTTGAGACAGGAGTTTGCTGAGTCACTAAGTTGTCCAGACTGGGCTTGAACTTGTAATTCTCTTACCTTAGCTTACCAGAGTGATAGTTACAGACATGGGCTACTACTCCTGGCATCAAAATACAAAAAAAAAAAAATTTTAAGGGCCTGGGGCTGTATCTCCATCATAGAGTGCTCACCTAGCATATGTAAAGTCCTGTGTTTAATTCCCAGTACTGTACACAACAAAATTAAGGTACAGTCTAGTGGTGCCATTTAGTAGTAGAGCATTTGCCTAACATATTCAGGGTCCTGGGTTTGATCCCCAGTAGCATTAAAAAAAAAAAAAAAAGAAAAGCCAGGGGTGGTGGCACATGCCTATAATCCCAGTATTTGGGAGGCTGAGACAGGAAGATCACTGTGAGCTGAAAGCCAGCCTAGGCTACATAGTGAGTTCAAGTCCAGCCTGTACTGTGTATTGAGACCCTGTCTCAAAAAATCCACAAACCAAAAGAAAGGCAAATCCTTGTGTCTAAGGTCATTAGGAGAACTGAATGATACAGTCACTCATGGGGCCTTTTGCAGAGATAGTTGTGTCTGATCGATAGCCCTTCCTCTCCCACTCTGCCTCCACCTTTTTTCTTTCCAGTACCTTCTGACCATCATTCCCTTTAATGTTTCTTATTGGCCAGAGGCAACTGGATTCATTGTATAGCCTCCCTTTGGCATTGAAGTCATCGTGCTCTCCTTACCTTGAGGCCTCCCCAGAGCCCTGGACTGCCCAGTTCCTACCCCTGCCTCACGAGATGAGCTCAGAGCTAAGCACCCATGTCCATGTTCCAGGTTCATCAGTAAAGAGATCCTGACAATTCGAGAGGCCGTGTGGCTCACAGACAACACGTACAAGTATGAGGACCTGGTGCGGATGATGGGAGAGATAGTCTCAGCCCTGGAAGGAAAGATTCGAGTAAGTGGGGTTTTCTTTTGCCTCCCTGCTTGGGTCTTGGGAGTAGCAAGAGCTGAAAACACCCAGCTCTCCTGCTCTGGAAGATCCTCTGGACCCACAGGCCCACTGTCTGTGCCATACCCAAAGCCCCAGCTGTGATGCCCTGAGAGAGGAGCAAGTCCCCGCTGGGCTGTTGCTTGCTGTGTTGTTGATGAAAAAGAGCCCACATCCACCTTCTTTTGTCTAGATCCCCACTGTGGTCGACTATAAAGAAGTCCTGCTGACGCTGGTTCCTGTGGCACCCCGAACTCAGCACCTGTGCAGCTTCCTCTGTGAGCTCTCTCTGCTGCACACCAGCCTGTCTGCCTATACCCCAGCCCACCTCGCCTCTGCAGCCTTGCTTCTGGCCAGAGTGATGCATGGGCACAGTAAGGAGTGGCCCCTCTAGGGGATTGTTGGTGGCCAGGAAAGGGTGATGGGACAAGAAGAAATTTGTGCCCAGCACATAGTGGCATATGCCTATAATCCCAGCATTTCTAGGAGGCTGAGGCAGGAGGATTGTAAGTTTGAGCCCAGGTTGAGCAACAGTGAGTTAGTAAGATCATATCTCAAAATAAAATTGTTTAAAAGGACTAGGGATGTAGCTCAGTGTGAAAGCCCTATGTTCAAGCCTCAGTATTGGGGGGTGGGCAGCTTAGGGTTGGGAGGTGAGAGATGGTTCTAATTTGTTTCCCAAATCTTTGACAAAATGTATGTTCTATATGGGGACTTGTCAAAACCATTTTAAAGGACTGCAACTTTGAGCTCCTAGAATGTAACCTACAGATTCATGGAGTGGGAGTGGTCAGACAACCATTGCATTCCTGGCCCTGCTTTGCTCCCTAGCACAACCCTGGACCACTCAGCTGTGGGACCTCACTGGGTTCTCCTGTGAAGACCTCATGCCCTGTGTCTTGAGCCTACATAAAAAATGGTGAGTCTGAGGCACCAAGTCATAGCGATTCATACCTGTAAGGCCCCCCCCCCAAGGTAAAAGGCTGAGGATGTAGCTCGGTAGGGTTTTTAATCCCTAAAACCATCAAAAGGGTGGTAGATCTGGAAGGCAATGCATCCTCTGGCTGGATTCTGCCAAGCAGAGGCTCGAGTTCCACTCAGCCTTTATGTCTTCCTATGACAGCTCTCAGTCAACGCACAGATCTTTCCTCAGTGAATTTCATGCAAGAAACATCTTTTAAGTTGACATTTTAAGATTTCAGGGCCATGCTTCACACATTTTTTTCACAGTTCACAGAACTGCACACATTTTTCACGTGGAGCCTCTGACTGCGGAAGTAGAAGGCAGCAGGCAAGCAGACCCTCTCGCTAGTCCCATCCGTGCCTGTCTGCTGCCCACCCGCAGCCCAGCTGTGACGGCTTGCTCCGACTCGCGCTCCAGACCTTGGGGTCCTGCTGCCTCCTTGTCTTCCCATAAGGTGTCGGGTGGTAAAAACCCCGGAGGAAAAGAAACTGTGTGAAGGATGCTGGTGCTTGAGAGGACCAGGGTTCCCCTAAAGAAAGTGCAGAGGCAAAGAGGGCAGCTCTTGCAGGTCAGCAAGACTTGGCTGTGCGAGTCTTGGGACATGTGGGCCGAGTTTGAATCTAGCTATGGGTGGCTCAGTTCCTCTTGCGCTTCGCTCATGACTTGCTTCTCCCATTTCTCAGCTCTCCTCCCTCCCTTGTGCCCTCCTTCCAAGTCCTGCAGCTTCCTCCTCCAGACCACATGCCTCAGTCTGATTCTCCTGTCCCCTACCCCCATCCTGAGAGTCCAGGTAGTTCTGGCTTCCTGTTGCTCCTCAGATTCTCCCTCAAGGAGACTTAACCACTTCTAGATTCACACCATATCTACCTTGACCTTCTCCCCAGGCCAGATCACCTTGCCAGTGTGTCTAAGCCAACTAGCTGCCTGCTCTTGTCTGGTTGAGCATTGTTGCATTTGGTAGTTGGTGGCTGAGGCCTAGTCACACTGGCAGAGGCCACAACCAGCCTGTTTCTCCTTCTTCTTCATCCCTGCAGCCTAACAGCTTTATGTCTGACACACTTCACACATGCACACTGTAGGATCTGGTCCTCATTGACCTTGGTCACTCTCTGCTGCCTGCTAGAATCACAAGACAGCTGCCTCTAAGCGTCCCTCCTGCTTTCGCCAATCCAGAGCCTTGCTCTATAGCTTCTAGGATAAGATCTGAGCTCCCCAGAGCAGCGCCCATTCCTGACCAGCTCTTCTGTCCACCTGTCCTTTTTCCTCCCTTTTCAGTGTTAACACTCCAGCTGTGGGTTCTGGTCACCACTCCTGGGCTGGCATGTGCTTTTGTCCACCATTTTCTCCTGCAGTACTGACTCTAGGTGAGGAACCAGGGTGACAGTTGATGGGTCAGTGTGTTTGCCCCTCATCTTTGATCATTGATCATTCTAGGAGCACAAACTGTCACCAGATGTTGGCCAATAATGTTGTTGCTCAGCCATGTTTATTTTCTCACCCCAAAGGAATTGTTTGTGTTGTGTTTAGAACTGCTTACGGTGGTATGTTAGTCAGCTTTCTGTCCCTATGACAAAACACCTGAGGATAACAGCCTAGAGGAGAAGAGGGTTATTGTGGCTCACGGATTCAGAGTTCTTCGGTCTGTGGTCATTTGTTTCCGTTGTGTCTAAGGCTGTGGTGAAGTGGAAACTTCGTGGTAGAAGGTGGGGAGGAAGGTGGCTTACCTCAAGGTAGCCAAGGCAGAGAGAATGAGAGCCTGTGTTAGAGGGTGTCTTCCTTCCACTTTTGTGCCCTTGGAGCCCCCAGGCCCACATTCAGGGTAGGCTTCTCCTCAGGTCACTGTCCCACATGTCAGTCTTCTCTTTTATTTCTTTATTTTTGTCTTTTTGAGATAGAGAGTCTCACTGTGCAGTTCAGGCTGGCCTTGAGCTCACTTTATAGCCCAGGGTGGTCTCGATCTCACAATGATCCTCCTGCCTCAGCCTCCCAGTGCTAGGATTACAGGTGTGTGCCACCACGTCCAGCTCCAATCCTCTCTTGAAACAACACTCAGACATACCCAAAAGTAGGCTTTCTAATTTCCTAGGTGTTTCTCAATTCTAATTATATTGACATTCAAGATTAAGATCATAATTGAAAACATTTATTTATAAATTAAGCTGTTGTTTTTTCTGAGACAGGGTCTCGCTGTATTGTTTAGGCCAGCCTTGAACTGCAGTTGCAGTGGTCCTCCTGTCTCAGCCTCCCAAGTGCTGAGAGAGGACTTGGAGCACAGACTGTCACCAGAGAGAGATCACAGGAGTGCACCACTAAGCCTGGCAGAATGAGGCTTTTTTTAAACTAAATTTTTAAAAGTTGCACAACATAATGGGCCTTTAGTGTATTTACAAAGTTGCACAGTGGCCATCACAACAACCAATTTTAGAACATTCTCAGCACCCCAAAAAGAAACCTCTTAGCTGTCACCTTCCAATTCCACCCAATTCCCTCAGCCCCTGGCAATCACTTAAACCTGCTTTGTCTCTGAATTTTGCCTATTCTGGACATTCTGTATAAATATAGCCATAGGGTAAGCAACCTTTTGTTCTAGCTTCTCTTTGAGTATCATGTTTTCCAGGCTAACGTTGCATGTCAAGGCTTCATTTTTTTTTTTTTTTTAATGAGTAAATAAAATCCTCCTGTGGGGATGGACCACATTTTGTTTAACCACTCAGCCACTGACGGCTGCATGGGTGGTTTCCACCTTCTGGCTCTTATGAATACTGGTGCTGTGAATGGTCTGGCGCGAGTTTCCATGTGGACATGTGTTTTCATTTCTTAGGTGTAAATTCCTAGGAGTGGAATGGCTGGGTCATGTGGAAACTATGTTTAACTGCTTGATGAGCTGCCAAGCTGTTTTCCAGAGTGACTACACCATTTTGGGCAGGTTTTGAAAGCTTGCTGTCCCCGCCATTTGAGGGAGCAAACTGAAACTGGGTTGGGGGTGCCTCCCATGTCCACCTCTGTGTCCACTTCCAGCTTCCATGACGACGCCCCCAAGGACTACCGCCAAGTCTCTCTGACTGCCGTGAAGCAGAGATTCGAGGACAAGCGCTATGAAGAAATCAACCAGGGAGAGGTACCTCCCCTGCTCTGCCACCTCGGTGTCTGATGGGGGAGCAGAGTGGGATCAGGGTTCTTCGGTCTCACCCTCTTGCTGACTCTGGATTTCCTAGGTGCTGAGCTACAGTCAGTTGTGTACAGCATTAGGGGTGAAAGAAAGCCCAGAGCCCACATCTTTCCTCAGTTCAGGGGAGATCTGCCCGTTCCTCAGCTCTCCCTCTGGGAGGAGAACAAAGCGGTGAGTCCCATGTCCCCCACCCCCCCAGGGCCACGCTATGGGTGTGCAGGGTGGTGCTGCAGGCAAGGGCTGAATTTTCTCACTGACACCTCGGCTGCCTGAGTTCCACTTGAACCCAGGCAGTCTGACCTTGGATGTGTTCCTTTTTTTTGGTGGACATGTGTTTTCTATGAGAAATCGAACTCACAACCTCAGGCTTGCCAGGCAAGCGCTTCTGCTGCTGAGCTATATCCCCAGCCCTTGGGTATGTTCCTGAGCTTCAAGGCCCTCAGCTCTCCTTCTTCATAGACGCCTGCCTCTCTTGCTTTATCTGGGCTCCCTCTGAGGGAAAATGGTTCTGAGCACAGTTGATTCTGACTTAGGCTCTGGCCTTGGTGTGCCATCCTGAGACACTCTCCTCCATGGATATTGGTGCCACTTCTGCACTTGGGTTGTGGCCTGATTAACAGTCTCATTATTTCTCTCTGTCCCCTTGTGTCCTCCCTCTTTGCTTGTGTGTACTCCTATTTATTCCCATCATGCTGTCTTTTTTGGGGGTATGGTGTGGTGTGATGAGAAAGTCTCACTGTATAGTTCAGATTGGCCTTAGATTTGCTGTGTGGCCCCGGCTAGCCTCGAACTCACAGTGATCCTCCTGCCTCAGCCTCCCACTCCCGTCTCTCGTATCACTGTTCTCACTCTATCTCCTGGAATAACTTCTCCCCGCATTACCCATCTGAATAATTCCTGTTGATTCTGCAAAGCTCTGGTGAGCAGGACCTTCTCTGTGCTGCTGGCTCTGCCTCTGTAGCTCCTCAGCACCCTCTGTACCTGAGGCTTCCTGAGAGAAGTTACTGCACAGTTGAATCATTCCTGTCACATCACAGGGCCAGGCAGGACTACCTCCATGAGTGTGAGGGGAGTATGCTCCTGGTCACAGTCCCTTGAACTCCAGGGACACCCCAGAGAAGCAGGTGATAGAGAAGCAGCCTAAGCCCACCTCCATGCTGCACCACAGCATTGCCACTGTATTGAATATGGGTGATGTGGGCCCACTTGAGAAGGCCACCACTTATATCCTACTCTGCAAATGACAATCTGACTGTCCATGGATAGGGTCACCCACAGGGGAAGGCCAGAAGATATATATCTGTGCCTTGGGAAGTGGAATTGCTGGCCTTTCCCCCCCATGCCTAGTCTCCCTGTGTTAAACTTGCTTCCTAGCAGCCCCCCTATGCCTGTTGGTCATGTGAAAGGGGCCTCATCAGGTTACACTGAGGTAACTTTGTCTATCTCTTGAACTCTGAAAGCAGAAAGGCTCAGCGGAAATGGTGGCTTCTCCCAGAAACAGGTCCATACTCCAGCTTCAGCCCTGATCCCAGGTGGGCAGAGGTGCCAGCACTCCCTGGGGACAGCACCAGCACTGCCTGCATCTTCTGTGACCACGTCCTGGAGGACGATTGGCCCAGGTTCCTCGAGCTGACTAGGCTGAGCCAGGGTTCACACCCAAATAGAGCCTGCCCTCGAGGCTCACGCTGGTTGTAGCCTCACTGGTGTTCTCTACCCAGCACATCCTACCACAGCACCTGGAGGCCCAGGGCTGAGCAGATGTTTGAGGCTGGTGCATGACTGGAGCTTCCTGGCTACCCCTGTTTCACAGGAAGCGGGAGAACAGCATCCAGGAGGACCGAGGCAGCTTTGTCACCACACCCACTGCTGAGCTGTCCAGCCAGGAGGAGACGCTGCTGGGCAGCTTCCTGGACTGGAGCCTGGACTGCTGCTCTGGTTATGAGGGTGACCAGGAGAGTGAAGGCGAGAAGGAAGGTGACGGTGAGTGTGTAGAAGAGGGACATTGCACAGGAGGAGCCTTCTATTGAGCATCGCCTGCACCCAGCAATCAAGGTCTGGCCCTAGCCCACTGGTACCACACCCTCCCCTAGGAGAGCTTTTCCCAACCCAGAGGTGTCCCGTAGACACCAGAGCTCAGGGTGGGAGTGGGGATTACTGCTACTCCACAGGGAGGGAGGGGACTTAGGCACACCTGTATCCCATTCTAACTGGGTCTGTATTGGTGGAAGGCCCTCATAAGACAGGGAAGGACAGGGACCCTAGCTGGAGGTCCTAATTAGGTCTTTCTAGAGGATCACTGAGATGTACCCACACGGTATACATAGGTTCCTTCCTACCCCCTTAGGATGGAGGAGGTCCTATCCCCAGTGTCCTAAAAAAATAAACTACCTTGGGCGGATTTTTTTACACCTTTCCAGTTGCTTAACTTTGTGCCCACTCAGGGAGGCTAAGTAAGTCCGATAGCCAGTTGCCACCTTCCACTGCCTTCCTACAGTGAGAGAAGCATGTCACCCACAGCTTTAAGCTGAGCGATATAAGGAACCACAGCCAGGTAGGGGATATTTGACCAGGTCCAAGAGGCTATAAACTGGGCTGCGAGCCAGAGTCCGGACTGCCCAGGTCCTGACTGCAGAGAGGGTTGGTTACCTCTGATGCTGGGGCTATAGCATGACCTCCCTCATTCCAACATTTCCCACAGTGACAGTTCCCAGCGGTGTCCTCGATGTTACTGTGGTCTGCCTAAACCCAGAACAGCACTGCTGCCACGAATCGAGTGACGAGGAGGCCTGCCCAGAGGACGAGGGACACCAGACGCCAGGCACTCAGACACCTCCAACGCCGGGGCCCAGGCCACTTCTCTGCAAGAGGAAGCCCGGCAAGGATGTCACGACCTCAGGGTACTCCTCTGTCAGTAGCACAAGCCCCACAAACTCTGTGGATGGCTGCTCAGGGGACCCTCCACAATCTACCTCGGTGCTGTCCC
Organism: Dinomys branickii; assembly: GCA_004027595.1. Lineage (NCBI taxonomy): Eukaryota > Metazoa > Chordata > Mammalia > Rodentia > Dinomyidae > Dinomys > Dinomys branickii. The sequence continues at coordinate 49,921 of PVLD010006964.1, read as the reverse complement.
TGGGCAGCGACTCAAACACACATCGCTGCCACCATCAGGCCAAGAAATCGTGTTTACAGTGTCCTCCCCCAAGCCCCTCAGACAGTACTCTTTCTCAGCAACAAGTGAAACAGCAAAATCTATCTACTCACAGTGACGAGGACATGAACTTGGGCTTCCTGAAGCTGTGAGTGTGTGTTAGTGTGACTGTTGCAGTGAATGTTTACCAAGGAGGGCTGCTGTTCTGCTAGGAGGGTTTGGGGGTACTGCAGGTGGGAACTGCCTCCATCTGGGGGCAGTTCCACAGAGTAGAGGGGTAACTTGTGGGTTCTGAGTTCCTTTCCCTAGGGAATTCCTGTGCAGGCCCTCAGAACGTCATATGTGAAAAGCTCAACTCCTCTTTGGAAAATTTCGCTTCAAAGCAGTCATACCATGCCAAGTGAAGCCCACCTCTCTGTACCTCCTGTGTCCCACTGTCTGCAAAAATTAAGCCCATATTTGTCCTGGTCTTCTCAGCCCCACTGAGTTCCATGTCAGGAGCTGAGAGGTTTCACATGAACACATGTGGCCCAGGTAGCCTGGCACAGCTTGAGTCCCTGGCCAGCATCTGTCTGACTTGGGGCTGCAGTGGGTGCGCACCACTGTATACTCACCCACCCTGGCCCGCACCAGATATCCACTCTGGGTAGTTCACCTCATGGTGAGGGGCCCTGTGTCCCTGCACATCTGTGTGGACTGTGCCATGACTGCCCGGTGGGAACTATGTTCCCTCTCTCTGGTACTCTGTCCCTCTTCCAGGAGTGTTTGTCTGTGTCCCTGTAGTGTCCATGCGAACATTTCTCTTTGCACTGAATTTCTGGGCCATATTTTCACCTTTATTTCCAGATTTCTTTCTTCCAAGATGAGAACAAAGTTAACATTTAAAATAGGGAGTATTAAAAAACGAGATTGACAGCATTATTTACGCCTAGCTGAAACAGTCTCCGTGTTATCCTGGTACCTTTTTTTCTACTTTTATTTGTTTGAAGTGTTTTGTTTTTGTTTTTCTGTTTTTTACAGTACTGGGATTGAACCCAGAGCCCCACTGAGCTACATCCCCAACTTTAAAATTTTTTTATTTTGAGAAAGAGTGTTACTAAGTTGCTCAGGCTGGGCCTGAACTTGTGATCCTTCTGCATCACACTCCCAGAGTGTTGGGACTACAGGTATGCACCGCCTTGCCCTGCTTATCCCAGGACTTTTTATGCAAAAAAGGTTTTTCCCAGAGGTTAGCCAGAAAAAAGTTCAAGTCATCTATAATGTCAGGTGAACAAGAGGCAGAAGAGCAGCTGGAGGGTTTGCCTTTATCTGATCCCAACTGCCATGGGTTCTGTGGGGAAAAAGGCAGATCCTGCCTTCCCTTCCTTACTGGCCGTAGAGCCGGATTTCTGCCTCAAAAGTGACAGGGCTGAGGATATAGCTCAGTGATACAGCACTTGCCTACTATGGATTAACCCCTTGGCTTGTGAGCCTTAGAGGAAACATTCCAAACAGTGCCTGGGGAGTTTGCTGAAGGCCAGTCACAGACACATCAGCTCTGCTAAGGTACACTCTTGTTTCCTCTCGAATGTAACAGAACCACATGGCCAGGAATGTTCCAAGTGCTCTTGAACCAGAAAGGGAAGGGGGAAAGCTGACTCAGCATTCACTCTGCTGTGTGCCTGTGTATGTGGATGTCCCCATGGCAGCTGTCTTTGCTACTGTAAGAATTCTAGCTACCCTGGCTGGGGCATGGTAGAGACGAAACCCCAGACATTAGTATTGTAGACCTGTCCTGACTGCCCCTGGGTGTGTGTGAGCCTGTTCCTCATCTGTAAGATGGGGCAATAATACCTACCTCACAGGGGTGTTGTGAGGATTAAATGTAATGACAGTGGCACATGGGTGATAGCTCATCACTTAACTGTCTCGCCTCTTATCTGTGGTCCCCCGATCAAGATCACCCCACTCCACTCCAGATGGACTTAGTTCTCTGCCTTCTTCCAGCCTGCACCTCTAGGAGGAAAGCAAGGACACCTGGGAGCATCTGATTCTGCTGTTGGGTCTCTGTCTTATAGTTACTTTTCACTCATTGCTGAGACAAAATCCTCAACCCCAGAGTTAAAGGGGGAAAGATTTATTTAGCTCACAGTTTGGAGATGTTTCAATCCATAATCAGTTGACTCCAGGGCAGGGTGGCACACAGCAGAGGGGCAACAGTTCATGGCAGTGGAAGGCACCCAAAGCAACAAGAGACAAGATGAGCCTCTTTCTGCCCCATATGTTGTGTCCAGTCTACCAGGATTAGGATGGTGCCCATCCAGTTGGACTGAGCCTGCAAGCACCCACCCTGAATCCCAGCACTGCCCTACAGTCACTATATTTAGCCACCTCTGAAGAAAAAATCCGACCACGTGGGGCTCTGGGGGGACATCTGGACACAGACTGTAACAGTCTCCTTGGCTCTCCTAAGTACTGTTTGAAGATTTTCCTCCTACGCTACAGGTGTTACCTGTGCCCATGCCCCAGCCCCCTTCTGATTCTCTGCCAGGCACCCACAGCCCCCCCGCCACCATGTGTTCTAACCCCTCTCCAACCTTTAGCCCTTCCTCAGCCACGGCTGGTCATCAGCTGCCATGTGAGATTTCTTGGTCTCTTTAGAGGTTGGAATTTCTGTTCTCAATTCTACTGGAGCTGCAGCCCTCATGTCTAGCAGCGTCTGTATCCAGGATCCTTTGCAGGTGTCCCCTGAGTCACTGAGGCCTGGGTTTCATTCCATCATGTACACTGCTCAGACCCTAGCATCTTGCGTATGGCCCCTTCCTAGAACACTCCTTATCCCAGCTGTTTCCCCTGCTGTCTGTTCTCCGGGCTCCCTTCCTGTCTGGATATCCCACTTTGAGCCAGCTTGCACGTCCATGGTTCATATAGGCCTTCTCTGGATGTGGGCTTCATACCCCTCTATCCAGGGGCCTCACACTTTCCTGGATGGCATCACCTCATGTCATTTGATTTGCAATCCTAACAACATCCGTACCTCTTCCATGTACCTGATCCCGTGCTAGCTGGCCCCGGGTTCAGCATGACAGCTCATCTCTGTTTTACAAAGTACCTTGGACAAGGTCAGATTAAGACATAAAACTGCCAGGCGTGGTGGCATCCACATGTAATCCCAGTACCCGGGAAGCTGAGGCAGGAAGATCATTGCGAGTTCGAGACCAGCCTGGGATACAAAGTGAGTTCAAGGCCAGCCTGAACTGCATAGCGAAACCAGTCTCAAAAAAGAGAAACAAAGGTGTTTTTCAAGGGGAGTGTAAGAATGGCCCCCACGTACCAGTAATCCAAACCGGAAAACCTGTGAGTCGCCTGAGGTCTTGCTACTTCCTCCAGTTACAAAACTGAGCGGGCGTCTGTGGTGGGCGGAGCTAAACACTGGCCTTGGGATTGGGTGGCCTGGTCGGAAGGGGCGGCCTTCTGCGCGGAAGCGGGGAAATTGGCGCCTGCAAAGCTCCAGGAGTTCGAATGGCTGTCTTGCTGCAAGCTGACTGCGGTCGTCGGTAGGTTCAGCACGGAAGGAACGGGGAGGGAGGGCGCGTGGCCTGAGGCCTGATCCCAGTTGGGCTGCTGAGCGTGGTGTATTCCCCCAGGCTGGTGGCCGAGTTTCAGGGCGCCCTGGACGCCTGCGCAGAGCGACAGCGGCAGCTGGAGCAGAGTTTGCGCGTCTCCCGGCGGCTGCTGCAGGCCTGGTATGCAGATTCCAGGAACCCTTGGCCAGACCTCCCTCGTATCCTCGGAATTATGCCTCAGGGACTGAAAGGCTGAGTCCATCCGCCCACTTCCAAAATGCCTGTTGTCAGTGACATCTCCGTTATCTTGCAGGCTCCAAGGCTTGTGGGGCTCTAGGATGGGGTCTGTTTGAACCACGGCTGCTCTGTCTTTGCAGGGAACCAGCAGGGACTACAACTGTGGAGCCACCTCGTGGGTCAGAAACTAAAAAAGACCCTTCTCCAGGTAACCCTGTCCAGCTTCTCTAGGTGCTACCCCTGGTCTCTCTTGTGTGCAGTGCTAAGTGATCCATTCTGGGACTGTGGGAAGGAACCCCTGCATAATTCTTACCTTTCACAGCATGCACACCAAATCCCCAAGACATCAAGGAGCTGGAGCTTCTGACACAGGCACTGGAGAAGGCGATGCGGGTGCGGAAAGGCATCTCTAAGACCAGAGAAAGAGGCAGAACCCCCAGCCTAAAATCGGGATCCATTGCTTTGTCTCCTGGCACCACTGCCTCTGCCTTACCCCAGTCCTCAAGCCGGCCTGGGCACCATTCTTCAAAGACAGGACCCACCAAGGGCATCCATCAGACTAAGGTGCCTGCCAAGCACTACACAGAGCAGAGGCTTCCATTGGTGAGAAACAGGTCTCCTATGGGGAAAGGAGCCCAAGCCACCAGGCTTGAACTGAACCATGGTGAACAAATGACCCTGTCAGCCGCTCCTCATGCAGCAGAAACCTTAACACTCAAGGAGAAAGGGTAGGTTTCCCTGACAGACTGAAAAAACTTCCATCTCTACCTGCTTAGAACCCCTGCCAACAGCAGGAGTCTGGGGCTTGGGGTACAGAGAGGGGAGGATATTGGACTGGGTGTGGGAGCCCTGGCTACCACTCCATGAGACTTACGTTCTTCAGCTGGCCAGTTTTAGCAGGTGGCTGGGAAGGTACTAGGTTTGACTTGCTGAGGCTGGAACTGCCCTGTCCCTATCAGCTGCCCCTTTATCCACCCAGTCTAGGGGCTCTAGGTGGGTTCTGGGGCACTTGGGCCCTACTCGTGTCTACACATGGTGTCCTCTTTTTTGTTGGTTTTGTTTGTTTGTTTTGAGACAGAGCCTCACTATGCAGTTCAGGCTGGCCTGGAACTCCTGCCTCAGCCTCCCAAGGTGCTGGAATTACAAGCATGCACCACGATTGGCTAATAGTGTCCTCTCTTCACTCAGCCAGGTGCTGGGATGGGCCAGCTCCCATGCCACTCTTGAAGTCCCTTCCAAAGGTGCTTATGGTGGCATTTGCTTGTAGTCCTAGAACTCCAGGAGGCTGAAGCAGGAGGATTGCAAGTATGAGCCCAGCCTGAGCAACTTAGCAACTTAATCAGATCCTGTCTCAAAATAAAATATAAAAAAGGGCTAAAGGGCTGGGGATCTAGCTCAACACAAAGGCCCTGGGTTCAATCCCCAGAACCACCAAAAGGGGTGGGGAAAAAAGGAAACAGGACTGGCAGCCCCTAAAGTAAGATGAAGTTACTCTGAACACTGGCTTCTCTAACAGGACCCTGCTGCAGCTGCCCATGGCCTTCAGGAAGGTGGCTTCTCAGAATTCCTGGTAAGGCCGGGTGGGGACAGAAAGATATATGGAAAATGTCAGCAGCTCAGAGACATACAGACAACACTTTGTAGCAGGTTTCTCTCTTTCGTTACCAGGCATTGTCGCTATCTGTTCAATCTGTCCAGCTAGGCCTACTATAGTTACTTCAGGTTCAGGGAGCTTTGAGGCTCCACCTCAACCACTCACAAGCTGTGAGACCTGCACATGATACTTGCTGTGCCCCAGCCCCAGTCTGGAGACAGTGATAGGCTCAGCTTCACAGAGGTGTTGGGGATGGAGGGTTTAGGTGGTGCCTTTTAGGTGTGTACCATGCCTGATATAGAGCAAGCACATAGGTCTCTTACTAGTCATAGTAACTGGTCACCGTCAGCCCCTTTATCCTTGATTATTTTTGTGGGGGAGAGGGGTCTTTTTTGATACAGAGTTTCACTATGCAGTTCAGGCTAGCCTTGAATACACTTTGTAGCCTAGGCTAGCCTTGAGCTCCCAGTGATCCTCCTGCCTTAGCCTCCCAAGTGCTGGGATTCCAAATGCGTACCACTATACCTAGCTCAATTTTCTTTTAGTACTTTTTTTGTAGTGGGCTTTATATGGTAGATAAGCACTACCACTGAGCTCCACCCCTGTTCTTTCTCTTAGTATTTCCTTGACTGGCTCTGTTCCTTTGTCCCCTTGTCTTGGTCATTGTCCTTTAAGTTTCTCAATGCCCCCTTGAGGCCCCTGCTGGCATTCAGCAGAGCTGCATACCCAGCCTGGGACCCCTACCCTATCCCTCGTCTTCCTCCCAAAGCCCAGCCCAGTTGACTAGAACTACCTCTCTTTGCTTCCTGGGGTGCCCTGCTATGTATTCCAGCCTATGGACCCGTCTCAACTCCACACAAACCAGTGATGCAACAGATGCCACCAGTGCTGCCAAAAAGCAGTTCCTCCAGAAAATGCAGACTTCCGTATCCTTACTAGGACCGTGGGAGTCCAGTGGCTTCCTACTCTACACTTGGCAGATTTAAGGAGCAGCCCCCAGGAGGTTCCTTGGTGGGATGGCCATGGGCTCTCTCCAAACACCATCGGTGGCGGGAGCGTGGGGCCTGGCCATAGGAGAGTTTCCCTGACTCATGTCCAGTCAAGCATATCTGGCTCTAGATTCAGCGCTGTGGAGGTAGAGATGGAGGCCCAATGCCTGCAGAAAGCCTGTGCGCTCCTTAGACTACGCATGCAAGAAGAGCTCTCAGCAGGTCAGCAGCCTAGACTGGGGCCTAGACTTGGGGAGGGATGTGCGGGGCAGGTTTGAGGACCAGCATGGATCCAGCCTGCCCTCCCTGTTGTGTAGCACCTGTAGACTGGATGCAGGAATACCGATGCCTGCTCACCCTGGAAGGGCTGCAGGCCATGGCTGGGCAGTGTCTCCATAAGGTGCAGGAACTCTGTACAGGTGAGGCTCCATCCATCCACCACCTGTGCCAAGGTTTCTTTAACCCATCTTGCCCTTATTGTAAGGAAGGATGACCAGCCCAGGGACTAAAGACAGCACCTTCACTGTCCCCCCAACCTGGTACACACAGTATGCTGGGTTGCCACCAGTTGTCCTTGGGACCAGCCGGACATCCTTACTTGCTTATGACAGGTCCCTTAACCTCCTGACAGACAGAACCTCACCAAACTGAGCAGTTTGTTTACTCAGGTACTTAAAGGGTAACTGTGAGCAGCAGAGCTGCTTTTCTTCTTTGGTGCTGCGTTGTTTTTCCTTGTACTAGGGATTGAATCCAGTACCTTTTGGTAAGTACCAAGGTAAGTACCCTACCACTGAGCTATGTCTCCATTTCTCCCCTCCTCCCAGAGAGTCTCTCTATGTAGTTCAAGCTGTCCTTGAACTCACTTTATAGCCCAGGCTGGCTAGCAATCCTCAGCTTCCTGAATACTAGGATTGATTACCCCATCCCTTTTTTTTTTAATCTGATAGAGTATCTTGCTAAATGGCCTAGGCTGGCTTCAAACTTAAAATCCTCCTGTCGCAGTTTCTGAAAAACCTGCTACTAACATACCCAGCTCCTTTGCATCGTATAAGTACAAATCTTAAAAGTGAAGGTCTATCATCTGTCAAAAACAAAGTCAGGCTCTAGAAAGTCACACATAAGCACAGGTTACGGTGTGATGGCACATACCTGTAATCTCAGCACTCGGGAGGCTGAGGCAAGAGGATGGTAAGTTTGAAGCTAACCTGGGCTACTTAGCCAGTTCACAGTCAGCCTGAACTGTATAGCAAAACCCTGTCTCCAAAAACAAAAACCCAGGGGGCAAAGAGTGACTCCACCAAGTTCTGTCCCTGTTACACCAAGCCCAGGCAGGCCCACCACACTGCCAAACACAAAGCTGTTCTGAAAGCTCAGATTTTCACCTTTGAAAGGCAAGCAAGCTAGGTGTGGTGCACTGCTGTTATCCCAGCTGTGCAGAAGGCTGAAACGGGAAATCAGAAATTTGAGGCCAGCCAGAGCAACTTAGCAAGACCCTGTATCCAAACAAAATAAAAAGGAAGTAAGTTGGGCACAGTGAAACGTACCTATAATCCCAGCTCCTAGCTTCCAGGAGATTGAGGCAGGAGGGCCTGAGGTTCAAAGCCACCTGGGCTACGTAATGAGTTCAAGGCAAGCCTGGGCTACCTGGAGAGACTGACAAAAATGGGGGTTGTGGAGGGTTGGGATGGAGCTCAGTGCTCTATGTTCAATCTCCAGTATACCACAAGAAAAGCCAGGTGGGCTAGGGGTGGGGAGCAGGTACCTGGAAAGGCAGCCTTGGGACTGTGGGGTGGGCAAACCTCAGGAGAGCCCCTGCTCATGGCCGAAACGATGTGGGACCCTGGGCCTGGTTTCCACCCCATAAGGCCATGTCCTCTGGTCTTCACAGCTCTGACAGAACAGTTGCCAGGACCTTGTCTCATGGGGAGGCCTCTGAAGGCTTCATTGCCCTGTGGAGATCATGTATGCACTTCCTGGGGCCCCCAGGTCCTGCTCTACTCCAGCACTCAAGAGCTACAGACCCTGGCAACCCTCAGGCTTCGGGTGGCCATGCTGGAGCAGCAGGTCCACCTGGAAAAGGTACTTGCAGAGCAGAAGATGAAGAGATGTGCACTGTGCACCTGGGGGACCAACGCCATGCAGGGGGCTGGCACAAGGAAAGAGTCCCTGGATTAGGGGGTTACAAGGCTCCTCTCCCAGCACCACTGGAGTGACATGGGTAGCTAAGTGCCCCCAGCCTGCCTGTGGGCTGGGAAGGGCCCCAGATGCACCGCATGCACTGGATGTGTGGTGCCTTAGGAGGAAGGAAGGCTGGAGCATGGAAATTTGTCCCAGGATTTCCCACCTGTTGGAGCTGTGGGCTAGCAGCTGAAACAGGGCCCTACTAAGACCATGGGGCCCTACTTACACTGCTCCCAGGTCCTGATGGCTGAACTCCTCCCCGTGGTGAGCACCCAGGAGCCAAAGGGCCAACGCTGGCTGGCGCTGTGCCGAGCTGCATATAGCTTGCTCTGCGAGGGAGGTGAGCGCTTCCTCACAGTCCTGCAAGAAGACCCTGCTGACTGAACCTACAACCCAGGTCTTGGCATCCTGGGGCAAGGAAGCCTTTCAGAGAGTCCCCTCTTGGCTGGAGTAAAGTGAACTGGGATTGAAGAGAATTTCCCTAGTTTGGTTGATCAGGGACCTCGCTGTGTCCAAGGTAGAGTGAGTGGGCTGCCCTACCTCTTTCACTGTAGCCAAAGCTGCTGGTCAGGGCTCAGCTTTCTGTTTTCCTGGGGCCCAGTAGCCCAGATGCAGGGAGTAAGGGGTGTTCTTTGTCTTACTGTATATCTAAGAGCTGTTTGTACATTAAAACTACTACATTAAGAAGCATATCTTTTTAAATCATACCAAAGTAGAATTTGGTAGAGGGTCCTTTATAGTTTTTATTTCCTTGTAGTCATTAATCAAGAAAGTACCAAGTTGGCCAAGAAAAAAGAAAGAAGAGCCAAGCATGGCAGTGGTAGTGCACGCCTGTAATCTCTGCACTTGGGAGGCTGAGGCAGGAGGATCATTGCAAGTTTGAGGCCACCCTGGGCTACAAAGTGAGCTCAAGGCCAGCCTGAACTCAGTGAGACTGTCTCGAAAAAAAAAAAGTACCAAGTTGGTCTTGGTGGTACATACCATAATCCAGCACCTGGGCGGGTGAGGCAGTCCCAGGACCAGCCTAGGCTACATCGTGAGACCCTGTTTCTAAAGAAAAAAAATTCTATGAAGTGAATTTGATCAAGAATATGAATCTTTCTGCATAAGGGAAAGGGCAAGGCTATTCAAGGGGAGCGTTTGCCTCAACATACCTAAACCCTCCTCTTGCCACCTGCCTAAAGTTGCACTGGGCTTACAAAAAGACAAAAAGCCATAAACCCACATTGGAGAATAGGCTGTTCACTCTACCCACAGTCATCGCAGCTCTTTCCTCACTGACTCTTGATCCCCTGTACCCCGCACCTCCTGCACCAGTTCTATGGATGGTAATGTGGCCTCCCCACCGAATCCTCTTTTAGGGGAAAGGCCCTTTGCCCCGTCCCACGCCATCACCTCTGAGACTTCCCTATCCCCTGTGAAAGGAATCATAACCCCTGGAAGTCAATAAAGGGCAGGAATCAGGGTTGCAATCCTGGCTTGGGTTTACATCACGTCTTGTTTTTTACTGTGAGACTTGCAGCAAGAATCTTAAGGACTTAGGCTTAAGTCCTTAAGAGCTATGGGAGATAGCTCAGTGGCATAGCGCCTCCCTGGCAGACACAAGGTCATGAGATCAATTCCCAGTCCTCCTCCCCCACCAAAGAAAATGGCAATGGCTTTATCTTTAGCCAGGAATGGTGACGCATGCTTGTAATCCCAGCATTTGGGAGGCTGAGGCAGGAGGATCTTTGAGTTCAAGGCCAGCCTGTGCTACAAAGTAAGCTCAAGGCCAACCTGAACTGCACAGTGAGACCCTGTCTCAAAAAGATCCTTAAGGACTTGAAGCCTTAATTCCTGGGCTGAGTCTTGTGGTGTTAGCCTAAGGCCATGGTACATGGTGTTCTTTACATGAATATTGAACACCAACTGCTTAAGCATTCTTTAGAGCTGGCACACTGGCCCCTTGTGTGGACAGCTATCTATGGAGACTCACAGTCCAGCCAGAAATGCCATCTGACAGAGGGCCCCAGGTTTGAGGATTGGCAGGAACCAGATGACAGGCCAAAGTAGAAAGAGAAAAACCGTGGCCCCCATTGCATTAAAAGGATCTACCTGGGGCAGCTCCCAAGGACTGGTGATCCAAGAAAGGAGTCTGGCCTGCCCAGTCCTGGTAGGCTGGTGCCCAGCACCTCAGATTACCTGTACCTTGCTGCTACCATTAAGCCAACCTGTTCCTCCTGGCAACTCCATTACTTCGTACAGAACTTATGCACAGGTGCTCTGACCTAGAGGACCCTGTGATTTCCAAGATGAACACTACCACAATTACTATACAGAGTCAGTTTCCACAGCAGGCAGCCTACCTGGAGTTCTTGGATTGTTTGCTTTTTGTTGTTTTGTTTTTAATTTGAGACAGGGTCTTGCACTATAGTTTAGGCTAGTCTTGAACTCACTATGTAAGCAGTGATCCTCCTGCCTCAGTTTGTAGAGTGCAGGGATTATAGGGCTGCACCACCACACCCAGCAACCCAGGTTATTTCATCAACTGGTCTGATTGGTTTATTGCCACTGTACCTCCTAGCTCAATGTCCTGCACTCCCTTTATCCTACATCACAGGAAGCAGGGCTACTATTTAACTCTGTCCTGGCCAGGCAAAATGGTAGTGCATGGCCCTTGACTCAGTCCACCCATTTTGGGGCCAATCTAGGGTCCTGGAGGTGTCCACAGATTATCATCAGTATATAAGGGCCTTGGGCAAGGAGGTGCCCTGGATAGAGCTGCATAGAGAAGGTGTATTTGTGAGTAGGCCCCAAATGGGATTCAGTGCAAGTAGGGGTTTTCACACCAAAGCTGGAGGTGGTAGCAGAACTCCCTAGGGTCTTGGCTGTTGTCATCACATCCAAAGCCAGTCAGCTCTGATGTGGCTGGCCAGAGAGCTAAGGCTGCAATGAATACTCCCACGCCATCCACTCAGGTCTACCACCCAGTTGGTCAGCTACATGAGCACACGATCTCTCGCCCCGAGGCTGCCCCACTGGGCCTTGCACCCCCTGAACCCTCTGGGGTCTTACACACACTACTTTTAGTCACTGGTGGTACACGGCTCTCCTGGCTGTGCTGTATCCTGCACTTTTTTTTTTTTTGGTACTGAAAATCAAACTCAGGACCTTGTGCTTGCCAGGCAGGCGGCTTGTGCTGCTGAGCTATATCCCTGGCCTTTTTTTTTTTTTTTTTGTGATCCTGCCCTTTAGGGCTGTGGCCCTTACTTGCTGGTGCTGCTTCACTGTGCAAACCCTGCTTGGACCTCACCCAAGGTGCGTTGTTGGCAGTGCTTGGTGTGAGCCTTGGACTCTTGGCTGCCTAGTTCCTGTGCTGGTGCGCAGAGGGCTAGGCAGAGGGCTAGGCATGGCAAGCCCCTGGTGCAGAGGACATGCGGGGGGTGCTGGGCAGCATCCTCTTCCCATGTATTCAAGAATTGTGGGAAACCTCTAAACTGGCTTTCAAAAGCCCTAGGAGGTCCCAGTGGAGGGAGCTATGGCCCTGTTCCCTGCACTGCCCATTCATATCCTCCCTCCACCTAGAACTGCCTCTCATGGTTTCTCTTGGTGCATGGAGCCAGCTACCACTGCAAAGTAGGCCCAGCTGAGCACTGGGCACGTGAGAGCCTCTGTATATAGGAGCTTGCAAGCAGTGGTCCCCACCTGGTTTGGGGTGCAGGCAGTGGAACATTGGTCTGGCGTGACCACTGTGCACTGGGGTAAGGACTGTTCTCCTTTTGGGTTGGGACCTCTTGAGGCATAATAGGCGCATAATAAAGCGTTTGTATAAGAAGAGAACATGTGGTTTGCAAGTCTCAAGGGGACAGTAAATCCTGGCCTGGGGCTGGAGTTATTTGATCATTTGATAGCCCCTGTGGCTTGGGACTGTGAAGCCCTCTATCTTTTATAAAATTTCACTGCTTGTGCCCCTTAGCCAGGAGATGTCACTCTGAGTTGGGGACAGGTAGCACTGTCTTAAAGGATTACAGGTGAGGGGAAGAGGGTGTGGCAAAGAGAGGAAAGGTCGGCAGCATAAAGGGCTGGGACAAGTGGCTCTACTGGGAGCAATGGGCTGCAGCCATAGATGATGGGGCAGGCTTTCTCCAACTCCCATCACACCATCTGAGAGAGCAGCCCTGAGAACCCCAAACGATATATGCAGAGGGTAAATCTGTGGAGGGAACCTGCATCCCCAAAGAGCTGGTGACAAAATGGCCCTGTGGGCCCTAGCCTCCTCCTACCCCTGCTGAGTTGATCATCACTGAGCCCTAGTCACCTGCTTTACCCACACCAGAAGCCACCAGATGTTCTGTAAACCCCAGCTCACAGGAAGACTAGGCTGAAGATAGTGCTGGCTGTAGGAGACCTCTGGCAGCGATTCTGAAGTCCAGGGACAACCTGGCTTTCCTGGGAGACCTGTTGAGCTCAGTGAGATCCCTGTGACGGGCATGGGCCTTTCTACTGTTCTCAGATGATGGACCTCAGTCCCTATGTGCCCACCAGGGATCCTTATATCCCAGTGGGGTCTGGGCCTGGAGATCTAGAAGACCTTAAAGAGGGTGATTGGGAAGATACTCTTTCTGTATATGACCCATCCGAGAGCAGAGTGTAAGCCCACAACAACTTATTGGGTTTCTGTTGCTTTATTTTGTTTGAGTCAGGGTCCTCTCTATAATTAAGGTAGGCCTTGAACTCATTGTATATCTAAGGCTGGCCTCAAACTCATAGCAATCCTGCCTCAGCCTCCCAAGTGCTGGGATTATAGATGTGTGCCACCATGCCCAGCACACAACAACTTATTGTAAAAGACATATTTTCACTTATTGGGAAGCTGAAGAACAGTCATGGCTTCTAAACATAAAGAGACTGGCCAGCAGTCCCTCCGGTTCTCCAGGCTCATCCCCATCACCATCCTTGCATGTATAGATATCAGGCCCAAGAAAGTGCTGGGGCTAGGGAGTCACTTGGTCCAGGAAACAAGCCAGGGGCCCAGCACCCTACCAAGCCCTCCTGCTCTCTCTGTCCCTTTGGCTTGCCTTGGGAGGCTCCAATGTCATCTTTCTCTCCCTGTCCCAAATAGCACACTTCTGCTTCTCTACCTCTTTCTGTTGCTCTTACAGAATCTCTGGCCTGGTCCAGGGTGGCAGCTCTGCCTACAGAGCCATGCTCATGTGGCCTCCACTAGCTAGCTGCAGAGCCCACCCTGGAGTCTGCCTTCCTTCCCAAATTGTGGGGATTCATGTATCAGGGCTTCTCTGGAGGTGTAAAAAAGGAAAAGAAGGAACCATCCGATGGTTCCCCTTTTTTTTTTTTTTTTTTTTTTTCTGGGACCGGGGATCGAACTCAGGGCCCTAGTGCTCAGCGGCAAGCACTTAGCCCACTGAGCTGTACCTCCAGCCCTGGAGGTGTAATATGTTCCCTGGCCCCTTTACATGGGCCAACCCGTAACACCTCTTGGGATGCTTGGTCAAGGACCTGAATGTGGTAAGGAAGGGGGTCTCTGTCCTGAATAATCCCTAGTGCCTGTTGGCAGAGCTACTCAGCTTGGCTTCTGCCTGTTTCCCTGCCCAGACCTGGTGGAGTGTGGGCCAGCAGGCTCAAGATTTTAACATGTTCATTTGTGACCAGCCCCTCCACAAAGGTCAGACCTCAACCTCTACCCCTCAATAGACTTCCTCAAGAGCTGACTAAGCTCTAAACCCCAAGGAGCCACCTAGTGGACTGTCCCACCTTCCTGGAGCATTCATTTCCTTCCTGGTAGCTCCCACATCTGAGTCCATAATGGTGACAAAACTAGACATTTTGAGATTCAGCGATGCTTTGGAACAAAATTTTGTCCTTACCCAGCTTTTGCCCTTACCAGATCTTCCCTGATAGCTTTCCCAGTTTAGACCTTATTTCTACATGTGCCCATCAGATACTTGCAGCAGCTAGCTCCCCAGAAGAAGCTGAATCACAATTTGGTGAATGGGGAAACAGGAATCCAAGCTTATACATAGCCAGAAATTGGTGTGGCTTGAATTAAAAAACAGACCTGACCCAAGCCGGGGTTCTTTCTGGGAGAACAGTTTGCAGCTTTGAGGACCAGACCCCACTAGCCTTACGTGGTTCCCCCACCGGCAGCACATCCATCACACCCAGGGCCCTCTTCCCTGTGTGATGGGCCTCACTGAGTCAATGGCCCAGATCCCCCCAGCCAGGAACGTAGCACAACCCCAGGAGCAGCTAAGGCCTGGGACCCCGCTGGGTGGTCCCACGGGCTGCAGGGCTGAGCTCCCCACTCCAGATCCCTCCGCCAACGCATTCCAGGCTCCCCTGGCCCCTCCCCCGGCTCACAGGCCTCCCAGCCCCCTCCCCCGCTGGCCCAGCCTACGACTGAATCTGCTTCTGATTCCCGCTGTGCAGACGAGGACCCCTCCCCTTCTCTCCCCCCCTCCTTCCCAGCCGGAGCAGCCCCGCCCCTGGTTGGGCTCCGGCTAGCTACTGCTGCGCCCCCCACCCCCTACTGGCACAGCTTGCCCGCCCTTGCTGCAGCCGGGAGGAGGCTGCGGCCCGGAGGCCCCAGGCCCCGCCTGCCCTCGGCCCTTCCCGGGAGGCCAGGAAACCTGCTCCGCCTGGCCCACGGTGGGTGAGTGCGAGCGGAGCCTCGGGCAGCGGGTGGGGCCTCCGCGGGCGGAGGCACCGGGAGTGAAGGCGACGCCTGTCAACCCTCCAGGCCCAGCAGGAGGACGCGCCAACATCCCCACTGCCGCACCGCCTGGGGCGGGCCCGCAGCTGCTCCCCTCTCCGGGTTGGGGCCGCCTAGGGCCTCTGCTTGCACCACACTACCGGCAGGCGGGCAAAGCCTAGGACCAGCTCTCCCACCCCGAGGGCAGAGTTGCGGGGGACCTGGCCGGCTGGCTGACCCCCAGTACTCCAGCCATGTTTGGCTGGCCCTGGGTGCTGCTGCTGGCCTCGGGCACGCTCTCTACGGTGATGAGTCCGGGGCTGCCAGCGCCTGCTGACCCCTGCTATGACGAGGGGGGCGCGCCCCTCGGCTGCATGCCGGGCCTGGTGAATGCAGCCCTGGGCCGCGAGGTACTGGCGTCCAGCACATGTGGACGGCCGGCCACTCGGGCCTGCGACGCCTCAGACCCGCGGCGGGCACACCCTGCGGCTCTCCTGACGTTGGCTGGGGGCTCCACCAGCTCTGTGTGCTGGCGCTCTGAAGTGCTGCAACGAGTGCCCCTCAATGTGACTCTCACGGTGCCCCTGGGCAAGGCTTTTGAGTTGGTCTTCGTGAGCCTGCGCTTCTGCTCAGCTCCCCCAGCCTCGGTAGCCTTGCTCAAGTCTCAGGACCATGGCCACAGCTGGGCTCCGCTGGGCTTCTTCTCCTCCCACTGTGGCCTGGACTATGGGCGTTCACCTGCTCCATCGGATGGCCCGGCTGGCCCAGGGCCTGAAGCCCTGTGCTTCCCTGCACCCCAGGCCTACCCTGATGGTGGTGGCCTTATGGCCTTCAGTGTGCAGGATGGCAGCCCACCAGGCCTGGATCTGGACAGCAGCCCAGTGCTCCAAGACTGGGTGACCGCCACAGATATCCGCATATTGCTCACAAGGCCTACTATGCCAGGGGATCCCAGGGACTTGGATGCCATAGCCCCTTACTCCTATTCAGCTACTGAACTGCAGGTGGGCGGGCGCTGCAAGTGCAATGGGCATGCTTCACGGTGCCTGCTGGATGCTCAGGGTCACCTGATCTGCGACTGCCGACATGGCACAGAAGGCCCTGACTGTGGCCGCTGCAAGCCCTTCTACTGCGACAGGCCATGGCAGCGGGCCACGGCCACGGAAGCCCACGCCTGCCTTGGTGAGGCCTTGGAGGGTGGTCTGGGGACCTCAGACCAGGCAGGCCAGCCCCTGACCCATCCCTCCCTGCAGCCTGTTCCTGCAATGGCCATGCCCGCCGATGTCGTTTCAACATGGAGTTGTACCGCTTGTCTGGCCGCCGCAGTGGAGGTGTCTGCCTCAATTGCCGGCACAATACTGCTGGTCGTCACTGCCATTACTGCCGGGAGGGCTTCTATCGTGACCCAGGCCGTGCTCTGAGTGACCGCCGTGCTTGCAGAGGTGAGCCTGCTACCTGCATGCTGTCACGCTCTGGTTTCCGAGGACCCCAGGTGGACCTCTGACCATGCCCTTCCCATCTCTGCCCTCAGCTTGTGACTGTCACCCCGTTGGTGCTGCTGGCAAAACCTGCAACCAGACCACAGGCCAGTGTCCCTGCAAGGACGGTGTTACTGGCCTCACCTGCAACCGCTGTGCCCCTGGCTTCCAGCAGAGCCGCTCACCTGTGGCGCCCTGTGTTAGTGAGTGACCCTGCCTTGCCTCAGCCATCTCAGCTACTGGCTGTTGCCTATCTGTCCCTTGAGGCCTGAAGATTGCCCTGCATCTCCATCGCAGGCTCTTTTCCCACCTTCTCTGCAGAGACCCTAGTCCCTGGACCCACTGAGGAGAGCAGCCCTGTGGAGCCACAGAGTGAGTGGACAAAAAATAGGGTCCCAGACTGGTATGATCTTCGGGGAGGGAGCTATGGGTTCAAGCAGGAGAGGGAATGGGAGGGGGGGCCTGGAAATCTGCCAGCCTCCTTCCCTCCCTAGACTGCGAGTCCCACTGCAGGCCCACCCATGGCAGCTACCGAATCAGCCTGAAGAAGTTCTGTCGGAAGGATTATGGTAGGCTGCTCCAAGACTCCAAGCCCAGGCCCTTCACTTTCCTTCCTCCAACTTCTCCTTACCCCTGCTGGGCCCCAAGGTCCATGTGTTCCTCAGGTCCCCCACTGTTGTTGACCCTACCCTTTCCCTTTCACCCACCCGTTTGTGTCCTCTGCATCCTGGGTGGGCATCCTGTGTCCTCCCTGCCAGCTGAGCTTAAGCAGCCTGCCCCGCCTGAGTCTGCCTTCTTTCGCTCTCCTCTCAGCGGTGCAGGTGGCAGTGAGCGCGCAGGGCGAGGCACGCGGCGGGTGGATGCGCTTCCCGGTGGCAGTTCTTGCAGTGTTCCGGAGCGGCGAGGAGCGCGCGCGGCGCGGAAGCAACGCACTCTGGGTGCCAGCTCGGGACGCGGCCTGCGGCTGCCCGCGCCTACTTCCCGGCCGCCGCTACCTGCTGTTGGGGAGCGGGCCGGGGGCTGCCTCCGGGGTCCGGGGACCTGGGCTCAGCGCCGCCCGTGGGAGTCTCGTATTGCCCTGGAGGGACGCGTGGACGCGGCGCCTGCGAAGGATGCAGAGGCGCGAGCGGCGGGGCCGCTGCGGAGCCGCATGAGCCCTGGGTGGAATGGGGGTGCGGCGCGCTCCCACACAGCGGCGCGTAGTCACCTGCGTACCCGTTTTTTGAGTCGGGCGCGCAGCCACCTGGGCCCCCACATTCTTCCTCCCTTGGTGCCTCCTGTCCGGGTCACACAGAGATGAATGATGGCTCCGAAAAGTTGCTGGGAGGTGCCCTGGGCAGCTGTAACTCGCACAGGCTTCCATGATAAGCCATCCCCCACACACATTCACACACACGCACTATCTGCTGTGTACAAAGGCCACCTCGGAATCCGATACCCCACAAGGCTGGGTCCTTTTAAGATGCCGAGACCCGTCAGGGGTTTTGAGAACATCCAAGGGCCACTGTGATTCAAACCCGATTCTATGACCGACAGAGAGCGCTCTGACCTCCTCAAAGGCACCAAGGCCACCACAGACACCTGTGAACTACAAGGCGGCTGAACCAACTCGGCTCCCCTGGCTGAGACTCCTTGCCTCTTGCAGAGGGAGCTAAACTCCGGCGCGAGGACCGCTGCCTCTGTCAAACTCGGCGGGTCTCTGGTCCGCACGTCTGCTCTAGCCAGGCTGCTAGTTAGGTGTCCAGGTCCCCTACTCTGGTCTCCCTACAGCTTACGCTGTCTCCTGCGTCTCGGAGCCCTGGCTTTAGCACTCCACCACCCAGGACCCAGTCCCCAGACCTCCGCGCCCCTCTTCTCCGCTTTCTCTAAATAGGACGTCGCGGATGCGCGGTCATAGTCCACCCATGACCTTGGCGGACGGTGACTTCGGCCGGCAGTTCTCCGAACTCTGGATGCTCCAGGCACCGCCTCATTGAGCTCACCCCCTGCGCCCGGCTTGAGCCCCCTGCGCCGCGCTTGAGCCCTCGCCCCCGCGCACGGTACCACTCTTGCGCGGCCTCCTGCTCTTGCCTCGGCCGCCTCTGAGTACCAGTGCGCATGCCCAGAGCCCGCTAGGCTGAAACGCGCGCGGGGCGCTCGAGGTGGGCGGCGGGCGGTGCGTGCTCGGCAGGGGCGGGGCAGCCTTGCGCGTGCGCAGAAGGGCGGGTGCTGTGCGGAGAGCTGAGAGCAGCGCGGCGCGTGGAGGTGGGTGCGTGGCGAGGAGGCAGGGGCGTGGCGGTCGGGTGCGGGGTCAGAGGAGCGTCGCTGTCACCGCGCTAGGGGCCTCGGCCGCAGCGTCGCGTGGGTCGGAAGGGTTCGGGAGCCGGGCACTGCCCCGAGGTTGTGATGGGGGCCCAGGAGTCAGACCCCCACCCTCCGGCCGGCCAGCCTACCTCTCATCCAGCCGCGGCGGCTCTCCTGGCCCAGGGGTAGGTGTCCTCGGAAAGAAGTGTCGTTTTGTCATTCTTTCCTTGAGGCATTTTCCGCCTCTGCCGGATAGGAAGTCCTCTTCTGGATTTGGTCTGATACCTTCTGCCCTTGGAGATGGAAAGCTTCTCTGAGCCCATCACTTGCCCAGCTTGACATCCTAGCTACCCGACGCCTAGGTTTCTTCTCAGCCTCGGAGACCTGTCTGGCAGGTGTCCTATGTCTGGCCACTGTGTTAGGCAGCAGCTCTCTTGGCCAGGCCCTGGGAAGTAGAAACAAGGACCCTGACCGTGCGATCCCTAACCCGTGAGGAAGCACAGCTGGAGGGCAAAGCTGGAACAGCCTGAGGTTGGGGTATACCTGTCAGGATCCCCTCCCGTCAGGGGTACTGGTGGCCTGAGCACAGAATCCTTTGCGATCTATCCTTTGGGAACAGCTGTGCTGTAGACCTCCTGGATGAGGACTGGCCTGATTTTAAGGGCCAAAGATTGTCTAAATCACCTGGATCGTATGCAGACACAAGCTGGCTGTTGGTGGTTGTGATGGTGTTGGTGGTGTTGTCTTTCCCCAGAAGCTTATCCTTAGCTGGAGTCTAGGGAGGCTGGAAGTATGCCTGCCTTCCCTGGGTGAATGAAAACACTTGCACTGTGTGTTTGCTCCCAAGTCAGCAGATGATGCTCAGCAATTTGCAGAGCCATCCCATAATGTCATAATGTGCCTTTTCATCCATTTGAGAGCAAAGAAGAGCTCTGTACCCAGCACATATTATATATCTATAAATGTTTGCTCAGTTGCTTTGAAGATAGTGAGCAGATTCTTTCACTTTAAGGGAGAGCCCAACCCAAGTGAGAATTGGTCAAAAAAGCTGTTACAGTTACTGTTCATAGCTGGGGTATGACTTCTATATGTACTTCCTTTTATTCTGAACATTGATCCTCATCTAATCTCTTCAGCACTCAGACAAAGCCTTTATAGAAAGTATTAGGTAGCAAGTGTTCTATTTAGAATTCTGTCTTAGCCTGTGAGCAGGGCTGGAGCCACATCCTAACCACTTTTATTTCCCCTTTGCCTGGCATGGGGTTGGCAAGAGGGTCTCTCAGTGGTTGAAACCAAGATGGTGTTGTGAGAGTGATGGATGGGAAGTAGTGAACTAATACAGTAGCATTCAAGTGGATTAGGGGTGACCTGGGACACAGAAGTAACATAGGCAGGGTTTTTATAACAATAATAAAATCTCCTGTGTTGCAAATTCATCTGTAAGTGGGCCTTGCTAGCTGTCCCTTGTCTGCCTGGACTGTCCAGCAGGTCAGAGTGACCTTGGGCATGCAGTGTTGCTCCTAATCCTTATTAACGACCGAGCCAACCTCAGAAGACATATTTAAGTGTTTACTTTTGGATGGTTTCTGGTTTAAAGTACATAGGACAATTAAGCAGGTTGTAGAAAAGCACTTAACATTTACCCTGTTCAATGTTTTACCTGTTTGAGCATTGAACATACCTTCTCTGTTATGACAACTCTGTAAATGGAAGAAAGAAACCCTTTTCAACTTGAAGCAGCAGTTTCAGTGGCTGCAGCATCAACTTCTAAATGGAAATAATATCAAAGAAATAGAACATTGGGCTTTTTACTGAGAACCAGCCTAAGTTCATTATTTGATTAATTTCTTTGTTCTTTCAACATAGATTTATTGAATTCAGATTTCATGTGAGAAGGCACTGTGCTAGACACAGTGGTGGGTGTGATTTGCTCTCAGCCTTTAGAGAGCTTACAGTGCAGTGAGAAAACAAGCATAATGATAGATACCTCCCAAAGAGGACTGAAGAATTTTCTGTGGGTACAAACAATATCTGGACCATGTTTGTGGAGAGGGGTGTAGGGATTCAGCAAAAGCCTTGAACTTCATTTTGAAGAATGAGCCAAGAACATGTGATGAAAAGAAACTTGTGAGCAGAGGCACAGCATGTATTTTGGTTTTTTTTTTTTTTTTTTTGGTTGTTGAGACAGGATCTCACTATGTGGACCAAGCTGGCCTAGAACTCCTGGAGATTTTCCTGCCTCAGCCCCCTGAGCACTAGGATTATAGACATGTGCTACCACACCTAGCTGGGACACTTTGTATTAAGTAACATGTTCATGCCTTCCATTAGCTGTTAGGAAGTGACCAGTGGGTACCTCTGGGTGTCTGAGGGAAGACAAGAGGGGATAGGGAGCTGATGTGGCAGCAAACTAGAAAAGGCCTTAAGTCTCAGGCCCAAGAATTTGAATTTTATCTTGAGAGTGGTGGGACCCTCCAGAGGAGCACAGCCTGACAGTGACCTGATCAGATTTGTGTTTTCTGAGGATGGAAGCTGGCTATGATAGGGTAGTGAAGGGTTAGCACTGAGACTGGGGGCCAGCCGAGGGCCCTCTGTGGCCCACACAGAGACATAAGGACAGAACAGTGAACAAGATGATGAGACAGGTGGCTGCTTGGATGGGAAGAGTGGGGAGGAAGAAGGACAATGGGGACATTCCAGAACTGGGTAACTAGCAGCTCAGTGCCACAGAGTTTGTGGGAAAGGAGCAGGCCTAGGGGAGACTCAGAGGGCTTTGAGTTTGGAGAAGCTGCATGTAGGCAGCTACGCATGGGCTAGAGTGTTTGGGGGACTTCCCTGTGCCGTAGTGTTAAAGCTGGGGACTGGCTTGGATTACATTAGGAGAATAGATTTTGAGGGGGACATGCAGAGACAAACCATGACAGTGCTTTTTTTTTTTTTTTGGCGGTACCAGGGATCGAACTCAGAACCCTGCGCTTGCTAGGCAGGTGCTTATTCCACTGAGCTATATCCCCAGCCCTACATTAGGAGAATAGAGACAAAAAGAAGGCTGTCTCTCTGCACTCCTAGTGTCATGTCCTTAAGGGTGCAAAAAGCTTGTGAGTAACCTGTTGCCTTGTTAGCAGATGGGAGTATGGGAGAGGAATTTTTATATCTGTTTCAGAGAACCAGTTTGCTTGTTAAGAGTAAAATGTGGGTGTCAGATACTAAAGGTGCAAACCAGAGTTGCACTGTGCTTCTAGGGGCCTTTTTGTCTCAATTTTCTGTTTGCATTATGGGGTACCTCCGAGGTGATGGAGACTCATCTCTAAAAAACCTCATTTACCTCTAGACTGCTGGTTGTCTTTCTAAAGTGTTATCAGACTAGAACTCTGGAAAAAAGGCATCTCATCCCAAAGATCAGTGATGGCAGAATTTTCAGAATCACTCTGCTTTTTCTGTAGAACTTTGGTTTCTCATCAGCCAAGGCAGGAGGAAATTAACTGAGGGTACAGAGACCAAGCATGTGGTAGTCCTGTCCCCAGTCTTTCTCCCACACAGGGGCCCTGCACGGGCGAGGCTGAGGAAAAGCTGATACTGCCAAAGGAGCCCTTGTCTGCCCACTGCCCTCTTGTACTTGGCATAATGTTGACCAAATATCTGATGAGTTTGTAAGTATCTTTGTCCCTCATATAGGAGCACATGGCTGCTCAGCCTCAGCTCTGGCTTGGGGGTTGTGTAAGCAGTGGTGGCCTCCCTCCAGCTACCCTGGTGTTAGGCGCATTCACATTCTCTCTGTCCCTCTGTCTCTGTC
Organism: Dinomys branickii; assembly: GCA_004027595.1. Lineage (NCBI taxonomy): Eukaryota > Metazoa > Chordata > Mammalia > Rodentia > Dinomyidae > Dinomys > Dinomys branickii. Next base: position 27,115 of record PVLD010006964.1, on the reverse strand, counting down.
TCTCTCCCTCTCTTTCCCTCTCTCCCTCCCTCTTTCTCTTCCTCCTTAAAATGATTAACGACTCCATTCTGGGTGGGTGGTGTCCCCCCTTCTTTCCTTGCTGTCCTGGGGATTGAACCTAAGGACTTGTACATGCTAGGCAAGTACTTTTCCACTGAATTAAATCCCAAACCCTTTATTATCTTTAGATAGGGTCTCACTAAATTCCCCAGTCTGTCCTCAAATTTGCGATCATCCTTCCTCTGCCTACCAAATAGCTGTGCTTATAGCCATGTGTCACCACACCTGCCATAGCATGCTCTCTTTCACAGGTGATAGAATACACTATGCATGACTTGGGGTGTTTCCCTTACTCTGAAACTGTATGTCTGTCTGTTACAGTTTTAATTAGAAATTAAGCTCAGGACTTCAGATATTCTCAGGAGAATGTATGGAGTGAGGAAAAGGAAGCTGTACCTGCAGACTCCTAATGGCATGTCTTTAAGACAGAAAGCCTGTTGGTAGCCTATTGCCTTGTTGGTGGGGACTCTCAGATTGTTTACTGATCACTAGTCTATTTCCAATAAAAAGCCAGTCGGCTGTTCTAAGTGTAGTTCATTGTCTGGGTCCCACCAAAAGCCCCCCTCAGCCCTTCCTCGAGTTCTCTTGCTTTTAATTCTCCTCCATAGTTTATTCCGAGCAAGGATCCTTTCAGGGATCTTTGTATCTCTGAAAGTTATGAGCCTTAAAAGAATGGAGGTCTGGCAGTAACTTCTACCTTGGTGTTTCTGTCTCACTCCCTGCATACTTGGGTACTTTGTTTGGCAGCACAGTGAATCTCATGCCTTTTAGCTTCTGAACTGAGGTATACAACTGTCATTTAGTCTGAGCCACAAATGATGTTCACTGGCTTTTGCTCTCATCTGTTACAACTCCCATGCTCTAAACAGGTTCTGTTCTTTGTGGCCTTGTCCTTTGCCCACACTGTCTCTGCTGCTATCTGGGGCTAAAGTCTTTCACCCTGCCAGACTCAGCTGAGACAGGTATTGGCTCCAGGGAAACTTCCTTGGGTTCTTTTTCTTCATGGGCATGGGGTAGGGGAGACACACCCTATGCTTTCCAGTTTTAGCATCTGCACCTTGAATTGCCATAGTCAATATGCTGTTCTGAGCCAGCACTCATTGAGAGCTGAGGCAAGGCCTTGCCTCCTTCTCTTCTAGCACTTGGTACCCTGGCATGCAGGAAGTATGTCTTAAGTCCCTTTTAAAATGATTAAGCCTAGGGGCTGGGGATATAGCTCAGTGGAATAAGTGCCTGCCTAGCAGGTACAAGATCCTGAGTTCGATCCCCGTTACCGGAAAAAAAAAAAAAAGATTAAGCCTGCACTACTGCATTCTGGGTGACTGGTTATCTTATTTGGTGTGAAAATGCATTGCTGAGAACCTTTCATGTGCCTAGTCTTCCAAGGCACACCTGTGTCAAGCCCCATGATGGTGCAGCTGACTTTTGGCTGAATTCTCTTCCTCATGCCCTGGGGGATGAGCATAGGTGTTTTTCTTGACCTGCTATTGGGAAGATTCTTTGAACTCAGAAGATAAAGATGCTGAATTAGCAGAGTTTTTATTCCAGCTCTAGCCCCTGCCTATGGGGGCCAAGCCAGGCTAGGGAAAGGAATCTGGCTAAGCAAGGGATGTAGAAAACTATTTGGAGTGCCTAGTGGAGTTTGAGATACAGAGTGCCCTCCCCCCCCCATGTTTAGGCTCAGGCACCACAGCTCAGACTTGCATCTGAACACCCAGCCAGCAGGCAGATCAGCTGGCCCCCCCGGAGGCTGTGACTAACACCTCATTAATGGTTCTATCCCTGTTGTACTTGGCAAGTGCTTGCCATTGTGTGTCATCAGCAAAAGGCCCACTATCAAGTTCCCTGTAACCAGCTACTTGGTAGTCACAGTGGGGTGCCAGGCACCATTAACATTTGAAAAATTCCTATGTACTGCTTCAGGACTAAGGGCAGGTACACCTCCCAGTCAGGTGAACATGCCTATGGGGCAGGTTACTGCCTAGCACAAGTTGGCTAAGGCTCCTTGTTATTCCTCCTTCAGAATTAAATTTTCACCTTGGGTCTAAGTGGTTTACAATTATTCTTAAGTTCCTGCTTGTTTTCTTCTTCCCCTTCCCAAGGCACATAGGGTGTAGTGTGACTACACTGTGTGGAAGCCACAATCTAATAAGAGAGCCAAATGTGTAAGCAGGTCACCATGACACTGGGTGCCAAGGTTTGGAGCTCCAATAAGGGGACAGCCCTACTAAGGAGGTGGCTGAAGGACGGTGGTTGGACCACATGGAGAAAAGAGAAGGAGGTAACCTCTCCTTTTCAGCAAAAGGACAATCTCTCAGTGTAGCATGGGACTGTAGTTGGTATTGTGCAGTCAGAGCTCCTGAAGCTGCCCTGGGTTTAGGAGGGGCTATCAGTGGGGAACATATGGCACAAGTGTCACAGCTTGGGTTGTTGTTATCATTGCAAGGTCTAAAAGTTTCACCATCTCTAGGATAGTTCATGAAGGGTAGAGAAGGTAGGATCTCAGGGAGAAGACTATGACAAATAAAACCCTGAGCTGAGCAGAAGTGCTGGGAGTCAGAGCCAAGTTGTACTGGAATCACATGGAGTGTGGAGGGTGCAAGATATTCAGGAGATGCCTGGGAAGCTCCTAGGACTGTTGCCACGTGGGGTTCTTCGGCTGAGTAGAGGCTGGATCCCTGCAGAAAATGACATTGAGGGGACACAAGTGGGATCATAGCTAGAGTGGTAAAGAGAGCCCAAGAAGTGGCTTGCATGTCTTTCAGGGAGGCAAGATAAGGACCCATTATCCGTTAGATCTGAGAGCCAGGCAGTAGCATGCTAAAGGTGGGAGGAATGGTGGCAGCCAAGTCCAGCCTGCTATTGCAATAACCCAGTTGTAAGAAGGAAAATGGAGGAGAGGCAGGGCTAGAGTTGAGCCTCAGAGTCTTTGCTTTGGAGCCTGCCTGTTACAACCAGGAGGGAGTATTGAATGTATAGGGAGTCAGGGTCTCCAGGAGATGAGATCAGGACTGAGGAAGGGGTCCAGAACTTGAATCGTTGGTGGCATGCACGTGGATGCAGATAAAGGGCTGAACTGGGGAGGAAAGGAAGCTCTTGCCTGACACACCCCCTTTGTGAGGGGAGAGTGGGAGGGTATGACTATGAGCCAGGGCCTGGCAGCAGGAGAGGATGTTGGAGTCCAGCTGGAAAAGCCTGTCAGGTAGCACTAAAGTTGGGTGTTCTTAGGTCCCATGAACAAATAGCTTTGAAACATCCTCCACTACCCCCCAGTCATGCAGGTAAGGAGAAGTGTGCTGCATCCTGATTTCCTCATGCCACCCATCAGGAGCTGAACCTGGGTGTGACTGGACTAGGCTGATCTATGGAGGAGTAAAGCAAAAGGCTGGTAGTCTGGGATTAGGGGTCCAGGGTAAGAAGAGGGATATACCTTCTAGAACAAGGGCCTAAGAGGCGCTATTTATGAATACTCAACTATGGGTGGAACATGCTTTGGGTGTGGCCTGGATGGCTTGGATATGAATAAAGAAAAAGAATTTAGCCAGCTATGATGCTATACATCTGTAATCCCATCTGTTTGAGAACCTTAGGCAGGAGCATCACAAATTTAAGGCTAGTCTGGGCAATTTAGTAATACCTCATCTAAAAATAAATAAGGGCTGGAAATGTAGCTCAGTGGTAGAGTGTTTGCCTAGCATACATGAGGCTCTGGGTTCAATTTCATAGTACTACACACTAAATGAAAGCTTTTCAAGTTAGCAGGGTTAGGCTGGGTGTGGTGGTGTACACCTGTATTACAGCACTCTTGGAGGCCAAGGCAGGAGGATTGAAAGTTTGAGCCCACCTGGGCAACTTAGTGACTTAGTAAGAACCTGTCTCAAAATAAAATTTAAAAAGGTCTGGGGATGTAGCTCAATGTGAAGCCCCTAGGTTCAGTTTGAATTTTTCTTTTTTTTAAGTTGGGGAGTTAGTTGTATCTTGAGCCAGGGCTGCCTCATGGGCCTTTAGTGATAGCAGCACAGAGGAGAACTGAGTGATGGAGGTGGGGGAATCCTGGTTGCAAGTGGGAGCAGTGTGCAGCACCAGAGAGCCCAAGAAGTGGAAGAGAAAGGGTACCTTCAGGTAGAGGTTGAGAATGTGGTAGGGAACAGTGTTTGCCATGGTAAGTTCCAGAGAAAGAAGAGGTGAGAATATGGATCCAGGAGGTAAAAAGCAGAGCCTCAAGGTAAAGAGTGTGGGAAAGACCAATGAATGCATCCTGGTTAATGACAGTGTTACCATCATTGACATCTGGTTATCCTGTACTCCAGGTTCTCAGCCCAGTGGGGAGCCTAGAGAGGTTGGACTTCCAGGGAAGTGTTCTCAAAATATACTCATATGGAGCCTCTTGCGCCAAAATTCTGCATGGGAAGGCCCCAGGAGACCCCGCACCACACATGCAGTGGTCAGCCTACCCCCATGGTCCTCTGAGCTGAATCATTCTGATGGCTGCGACCTCTGCATCTACATTCCAAGCTGTCAATGGACAGATCTTTCTAGAAGAAAGCTTGATTGTGCTTCCTTTCCCCAAGAGCTTGGAGGCACCCTGTGTCCAGGAGGATGAGGTTGGGCCCCTAATGGGACAGGGGACTTTGTGATTTCCCCTACCCTCACATTCCCAGGATAAGTAGTAACTGTATTTACCCAAACATAGCAAATCTTTCCATGTTGATCCTTCACATGGAGTGTCTATTCTCAGGTCCCAGAGGGATTCAATTTCCTCCAAGTGCTTTGGAAGATCCAGTCTCCCCTAGGTGTGGCCTAATCGTCCCTTCTGTTATCTCTTTGCCTTCGAATGTGTCTACAAATCTCTTTTCCACTTGTACTGCCAAATGTCTTATTTTTGTATCTTTTCTACGTACTTCCATGCCAGAGACCTAATAGGCACTCAACAGAAGGTTCTAGAAAGAATGACTGCGGTGGGATGGACAGATTAGACCAGGGGTCCCTTTCTTTTCAAGGCCTGTGCTGCACTGTTTTGTTCCCAAAACTCAAGCCTCAGGCCTCAGGAAGTGGATGCACATCCATCCTACCCAAGGCGTCTGCCCAGGATTCCTGACAGTGTCTGAAAGTTATGTCTCTAGAGTGTCTGGAAAGTTCTTGGAGATTGGATGAGGTATATACTTGGCCTCTCCCAGGCAAGTAAATGGGAGGATAGGGATTTCATGAGGAAGTTAGAATTTATTTATTTATTTATTTATTTATTTATTTATTTTTGAGGCAGGGTCTGTCCATGCAGTTCAGGCTGGCCTTGAGCTTACTTTATAGCCTCGTCCAGTCTTGAACTTGCAATGATCCTTCTGCCTCAGCCTCCCGAGTGCTAGGATTACAGGCGTGTGCCACCATACCTGGCTAGGAGGTTAGAATTGATATTTTTTATTTATTTATTTTCTGGTACCAGGAATTGAACTCAGGACCTTGCACTTTCCAGGCAGGCACTTGTGCTGCTGAGCTATATCCCCCGCCCAGGAAGTTAGAATTGAGAGGAAGGTTCCTCCCTCAAGAGGGCTTGCTTGTCACTGCCCTTGACTTTTAGCAGCCACTATCCCCTTATTGCTTGCTGACATCTGTGCCTAGACTTCAACCCTGGCCCATTCTGGCCGCGTAGTGTGTTCCACCAGCCCTTCTCTCCAACCCACTCGGGAAGATGTGCCTCTGGATATCCCCTTCTGCCCAGGACCTGCCTGTCTGCTCTCCAGCCCATCCACCCTTCTATACCAAACGTGCTCTTCCCTGCCCCAGGTATCCCAGCACTGTGAACATTTCCTTACCAAGTAGTAGTTATATTCTCCTCTTTCCTAGATGATGAACCTTAAGGCTGGAATGGTGCTTGGCAGCTCTGCCTTCCATACCTGTGACCTGGCAGGTATGGTTGGTGTCTACCAGATGTTTAGGGATAAGTGAGTTCTGCCTCTCTCCTTAGCTGTCTGCAAACTCCATCTCACTGTGACCAAAGGCTTTTTCCTCTTCTGTCCACAGAATTTAGCAAGGTTGAAGAAGGGCATGGAGTGCACCTATGCTTTGAATCCCATTAGGAGAACCTACTTGAGAGGGGCATGTGTGTCTCTCTCATATGAAGTCCCCCCAGCCACAGCACTTCACTGCCCCTCCTTTCTGTTGTCCCATTGTTGCCACTGAGATCTACTGGGTATAGACGTTCCCTGCATGCTCGTGCTGGAACTTCAGTCTCACTACTTCTTCCTGCCTGCCTGCCTGCTGTCCTGTTTCCAGGAATGCACGTGGGGATCACTCAGGCGCGGAGCTAAGCAGCAGCTGATGCCCCTGCCAGTTCTGCAGCAGTGACTAAGGGCAACAGGAAGGCTCTGGTCAGTTTTTTGGGGGGCTGAGCTGTGAGGAGTATGGCAGGCTGTGGCTGGATAGGAGCTCTGGCTTTACAAACTGGAGTTCTAGTGAATGCCAGTCTCTCTCTTGCCAAGCTGCCTGTGCCTGGTAGGACCATAGTTGATCCTTGGCAGCATTTGGATGTATTGGGGGGCCTCCTGTGTTGCATTGCCAGGAAAACACTATGCTATGGCCCCTACTATGCCCTGTCCCCAACCTGATTCACTATAGCATTTGCTTAAGAAGCATCTCATTGAAACTGGCACCTAACACTCTGAGATGGTGTTTCCTTGGGCTGGAATTCTCTCTCCACTGTCTGCCCTTGAAGACAGAATCCTTGAGTAGCATGGTCTCTGCTTCACCATCTAGGCCTCTTTGTCTTCTGGAGTCAACCCACAAGCAGTCTCTAGGCACTGTCTCATCTTCACTCTCCCTGGTGTGCCAGCCCCTTTAAGTCTTAGCTAGATTCTACCATCCTTCCCTTGGGTCCTCCACAGCCACCAGGGGGATTTTTATAAATATATGTCAGAGATATCACCTGTAATCCTGCCTCCTGCCTCTTATTCATCCTCCAGCCCCTAGATATTGCCCACCTGAGACCTCCAACTTGCCTTTTCCTGTCCTCCCTTCCCTACTCTAATACTATCCCTCCATGCTCTGTTCCACACCCATACCAAGCTGATGCCCCATCTTTGTAGGTTAGGGCACCATCACTCTTATGATGCTTGAGCACTAAATCACTGCCCTTCCTTAGTGTTTCCCAGTACCCTGCCTGGATTATACTTCCTACTGCATTTGTGGTTTTGGTTCTTTTTTGGAGCTATCTTCACTATTTTTTTGTTTGTTTTTGTTTTTGAGATAGTCTCTCACTATTCAGTTCAGACTGGCCTTGAAGTCACTATGTAGTCCAGGCTGCCCTGGAACTCATGGTGATCCTCTTGCCTCAGCCTCCCGAGTATTGGGATTACAGGTGTATGCCACCATGCCTGTCTGTCTTCATTGTCATGTTGGCAATCCGTCTGGCACAGAAGAGTCAACTCACTAGAAGTCTGGAATGATTAAAAATTTGGCCCAAAGGGAGCCATGATTATTGCTGCGTCCTCTGTTCCCTGTGACCTGGGACAAGGAAGGGAGGCTCAGTGCCCAGTGTTGGCAGGTGTTAAAATGTAATTGCCAAGGCTAAATGTGTGGTTCTATTTTTGTCATATGAGAAAGAGAGTTTGTTTTTAAATCCAACTGGGAAAATCATGTTCTTCACTTAAGATGTGAAAAATGCCCAGGTCTCATGACTCCCTGCCCCTGAAGCAGTGTTTTGGGACAGCTTTGTGGTATTGACAGGCAAGTCCCAAACTTGTTAAAGAGGCAGTGGGACCAGGCTGACTTTCTGGTGTGACCTGTACCTTGGAGGGAAACAGTAGCAGTGGGAAGAGCTCATGGGTCCTAGAGGGTCCAGCAGATCAGGGTCCCTTGTATATGGGGACCCTCTAACACCTGTCTACATCCTAGTTTCCTCATCTGTGAAGTGAAGCAAATCCCTGCATCATCAGTCTGTCCTCACCATTAAATGAGATGGGCTGTGAAGTGAAATCACTGAACAGCCGGTTGTGGCAGGATTTGTTCTGTAGCTGCCAAAGATGGGATCTGGCACCAGCTGCTTGGTCCTGGGCACCTCCTGCCTACTATACAGAGTGAGGCTTATCCTTTCTCCTGCATTCACTTTTCATTTCTCCCACTCCATGTTGTTGCCTGTGCACCTGGTGGAATGGGGTCTCCTCCCCTCCTGTCCCTGGCAGCCAACCTCTTCCGGTAGGTACATGGCAGGGGGTTCACTGTGGAGGATAGATATGACATTTATTTGAGTTACTGTAAGGGATTTGGTGCAAAGTGTCTCACAGGACTAATGCTCTTACCTGAAGAAGCTATGTAGCTGTTTCTCCTGGAGCCATTTAAGGGACCCCTAAGGCTTTGGTCTTACTCTTGTAGACCAATGACAGTGCACCATGGCCTAAGGGCACAATGGTTCTGTGAGAATTGAGCAACATTACCTGGAAGTTTCCCAATGCAGCAACATAACATTTTGGGGAAATAAAGATCACTTGTTTCTGCCTGTGGACCCCACTTCCCCTTCCCGTAAGAAATACTTGCTTTCTAGCTTCAAGTATCCTGAACTTGCAAATAGGCATGTGTTAGGAAAAGGCCATGACGATCACTGAAGAAGGTTTGTGGGCTGGGGAAAGGGGAAGTACTGGGCGGGGAAGGGAAATGTGGCAGTTGAAAGAGGCCGTTGGGGATCCTCATAGGAGTGCAAGCTAAGTATGCATCCTGCCTGCCCAGCAGCTTACTGAGCTGCACCTCTGCTGGAGTGATTCTGGCCTTGGCCCATGGGAATCATCACTTTCAGACACTCCTGAGCAACTATGGAGTGCCAGACCCAGGACCCTGAGTAGCAGTCACAATGGGAAAGCCCTGGGGACCTCTAAGCTGCCCTGTCATGCCAAGCTCCAAGGCTGAGGCAGGAGGATTGCCCTGAGTTCGAGGCCAGCCTGGGGTACATAGTGAGTTAAAGGCCTGCTGGAACCATGTAGTAAGACCCTGTCTCAAAAGATAAAACAAATGAACAACAAAAACCCTTAAATTGGATCACACCCTTCCCTGCTTCCCACTATGCTTAGAATAAAAGCCAGACACCGTCTCAAAAAAATATAAATAAATAAGGGAACCACCCTGGATTCATTTTTTTAAATTTTTATTTATTTATTTTTTTGTGTGGTACTGGGGATCGAACTCAGGACCCTGCGCTTGCTAGGAAAGCACTTATTCCACTGAGCTATATCCCCAGCCCCACCTGGATTCATTTTTAGTAAATGCTTTGAAGAAGTCAGCACAAGACTTGTCTGAGGGCCCCAGAAGCATTACGCTCGCCTTTTTGCCTTTTCCTTAGGAGTGTGAGGAGGAGGAAGCTGCCCAGGGGGTCTCCTTCCTCATTGTCCCTCTGAATGCAACATGTCCCTGGGCCTCTCGTCGTAGCAGACAATGCTCTTCATCTGCTTCTCCCTGAAGGAACTCTATAAAGTATAATCACTTTTAAAGTTTTTAGTTTAATATTGAACCTGAATCAGAGCCAATCAACTGAAGGTTGGCAGTACTCTGTCTAGCTCTCATTCTGTTTATAAACAAGCTTATTACGCTGAGAAGGAGCCAGTTCTTTTCCCCCAGACAGGATGGGCCTGGGGTTGCTCCAGAAGTTTATGAGCTGAGAGCATAGAATATTTAACTATTGATAATTGGAGAATGGAAGACTGTGCAGTGTAACCAGGCCACAGCCAAGTGGATGCAGGTGGGCCTATTGATATACCCTTCAGGGCCAGAGAAGAGGAAACTTTTACTTCTGCCACTCTGGAGACAAAAGCCCCTTTGGAGACAAACTGTCTTAAGGAATTCCCATTCTGCTGAGGAATAAGATCCTGACCCTGGCAGCAGGCCTGGCCCTGCTATGGCACAGCTTTTACAGGAGATGTAGTAAATGTAATATGATTTTAGTGCTTTTGTCAGAAAACATCGTTTTAAGTAATATTTTCTATGAGGAGGCCCTTGTGAAAACATCAATGGGTATAAATCTGAAAGATGGGAAAGCAAGAGTCCAGCTATTTGTATAGCTGTTTATGGCAGCATTATTCACAATAGTGAAAAGGTAGAAGCAACCCATTATCCATTCACAGATGACAATGTAAACAAATTGTGGTCTATCCATACCATAGAATGTCACTGAGCCTGAAAAATCAAGGAAATGAGCCATGGTGCACACTTGTAATCTCAGCACTTTGGGAGGCTGAGGCAGGAGGATCACAAGTCCTATTCGGGCAACTTAGCAGGACCTTGTCTCAAAAAGGGGGTAGGGACATAGCTAAGTGGCAGAGCACCTGTGGGTTTGATTCCCAGTACCCAAGGGGAATCTCCCTGAGCTGAACAGTTTGCAGCAGAGTCAAGCTATTGAAGCCCTTGTAGGAACTTCCCTACTAGCTTCTTAATACTCAGATACTGTGTGACCTATTCCAGTAGCACATGAACTTTGTGAAAATGTTAGTCTCTGAAGTTCATAATAACTTCTCAGAATAGCCTCATATCTTAAATGGAAACCCTTACAGCACTTTTTTTTTTTTAATTTTTCAGTACTGGGGATTGAACCCAATGCCTTTACACTGAGCTATAGCCCCAGAACTTTTTATTTTTTATCATGAGATAAGCTTTCACTAAATTGCTAAATTAGCCAGTTGGTTCAAACTTGCAATCCTGCTGCCTCATCCTCCCAGAATACTGAATTACAGGGGTATGCCACCTTCTATTATTTTTACAGAAAGATTCAAACAAACAAACAAAAAATTCTTCAAAATGTGTGCCTTCAAGCCAAGCATGGTGGTGCATGCCTGTAATCCTGGCATTTGGGAGACAGTAAAATAAAATTAAATAAAAATGTTTACCTTCAAACATATAAATGAAAAATGGTTTTTAATCCTGCAGGGTGTGAAATGGCAGTCAAGTTAGCAGAAAACTCCTGGAGAGGAGGTTGAAGGACTTAGCCAACTTTTGCTCCCAACCTGGCAGTCCAAAGCCACCTCCTGGGTATACCAGGCACCATGGACTCCCCAGGGTACAACTGCTTTGTAGACAAAGACAAGATGAATGCTGCCATCCAGGATCTGGGACCAAAGGAGCTGAGCTGGACTGAGCTTCAGGAGCTGAAACAGCTGGCTCGAGAGGGCTTCTGGGCCCAGAGCCACACCTTGCGGGGCCGGGTGTACCAGCGCCTGATTCGGGATATCCCTTGCCGCACAGTCACACCGGATGCCAGTGTGTACAGTGACATTGTGGGCAAGATTGTAGGCAAGCACAGCAGCAGCAGCTTGCCTCTGCCTGAGTTTGTGGACAACACTCAGGTGCCTAGCTACTGCCTGAATGCCCGTGGTGAGGGGGCTATGCGCAAGATCCTCCTGTGCATTGCCAACCAGTTCCCTGACATCTCCTTCTGCCCTGCGCTGCCAGCTGTGGTGGCCTTGCTGCTCCACTATAGCATCGATGAGGCTGAATGCTTTGAGAAGGCCTGCCGCATCTTGGCCTGCAATGACCCCAGCAAGAAGCTCATTGACCAGAGCTTCCTGGCCTTTGAGTCATCCTGTATGACATTTGGAGACCTGGTGAACAAGTACTGCCAGGCAGCCCACAAGCTGATGGTGGCTGTGTCAGAAGATGTGCTGCAAGTCTACTCCGACTGGCAGCGCTGGCTTTTTGGGGAACTACCCCTCAACTACTTTGCCCGTGTCTTTGATGTCTTCCTTGTAGAAGGTTACAAGGTATTATACCGTGTAGCCCTGGCCATCCTCAAGTTCTTCCATAAGGTAAGAGCCGGGCAGCCCCTCGAATCAGACAACGTGAAGCAGGACATCCGTATGTTTGTCAAGGACATTGCCAAGACCGTGTCCCCTGAGAAGCTGCTAGAAAAAGCGTTTGCCATCCGTCTCTTCTCACGCAAGGAGATCCACCTCCTGCAGATGGCCAATGAGAAAGCGCTGAAGCAAAAGGGCATCACTGTCAAGCAAAAGAGGTAGGCAAGGCCATGTATGTGTGTGTGTATATGTGTGTCCGTCCATGTTTGTCCATCCTGAGGCTGAGAAGGGTGTACACAAGAGTGCAGTGTTTTGATTGAATACATCTTGGGGATATGAGCTCATTCTACCAGACTCTTGGCCATCTATCTTGTTCCCAACATGGGTAAAAAGACATTGGAAAGTAAGAAGGGCCTTCCTGGTTATGGTCATAGCAAGACAAGCTAGGCTTGTCCTTAAGGATGGAAACCCACAGCTAAGGTGGAAGCTGGACAATCTTGGGGTCAGAAGTTCCTGAATACTCTCCCAGGGTCATGTCAGAGCAGGCCCCTGGGCTTCATAGATGGTCATTCTTTTTTTTGTTGTTGGTACCAGGAATTGAATGACTATATTCCTGGCCCCTAGATGGTCATTCTTGTAGTGGCTGGACATGGCCTCACTAGCTGGGGATCAGGGTTTGGCAGGGTCATGGTGTTTGGCAGCTGATCTGCAATCGTGCTGTAGGGTGTGACTGGTGGCATGTAGTTTTCTTTCTCCAGGGCCAAAAGAAAGCACATCCAGGGTTTGGAACTCACCACTAACCTGTCCTTGTCTGTTTTATTTTTCTTCTGTGTTCGTTGCTTCCTCCTGTTTTTCAGTGTCTCACTTTCTAAAAGGTAGGTCTGAAACCATACCTCCATGCCTTGTTTCTCTGCCTTTATGCCAGCAGCACTGGACTGGCTACTTGCTGTTTCCTAGGCTCTCACAGGCTGGCTTCTGCTCACTGCCTCATTTGTCTATGTCTGTCCGCTTCACTTGTGTGATCTGCCGGTGCTTGGCTGGCCCTGTAGCCTTGTCTTGCCAGAGCTGATTTTCTCTGTCCTAATTTCTTAGAGAAAAGCTGCTTTTTTCCTACCTGCATCCTTTGCTGGGCACTCTCCCCTCTTTGTGGTGGGAGGGGGTCTTCTGAGAAGAGCCTCGCCTTATTTTTTCCTGTCCTGCACCTGGAACCAAGCTATAAACCTGGCTGAGTAGGTGAGATGTCCCTTCCAAGCTTAGTTCTAAAGAGAAGCTCTGGAGCCTGAGTTGGGAGTATGGTCAGGGCCAGAATCATTGCAGGCTCTGACTCCTCTTGTTCTCCCCAGGCAGTTTGTGCACTTAGCCGTCCATGCAGAGAACTTTCGCTCAGAGATCGTCAGTGTGAAGGAGATGAGAGATATTTGGTCCTGGGTCCCTGAACGATTCGCCCTCTGCCAGCCCCTCCTGCTTTTCTCCTCATTGCAGCATGGGTACAGCCTGACCAGGTGAGGCCCAAGGAAGCTGCACAGTCCCTTCAGGCACATCCTGCCTGCTGCTTCTGGAAAGTGACGGGTGGCAAGAGATGAGCCTTTGAACCTAGATCCCTGGCTCTTCCTGTGGAGCCTGAGAGCCAGGAGATTTCTCTAGGCTTCTATCATTCCCAGGCCACCTAGCTTTTGGAGATCATTGCATACATACTACAGCTTGGTGCCCCACATAAGCATGAGAGGCAGAGTTTCTACTTCAGGAGCTCACAGAATCGTTATGGAGGAATGACAGGGGCAACTGGCCCTGGCTTCCCTGTACTCCTCCCCTTGCATGTTGGTCATAAGCCTGGCCTGGCTGGCCCTCCTTAGGGGTACCTGTGTGGTAGCCTATGGCCAGGTGGCTCTGGACTAGTCATTTATGTGGTTTTCCTGCAAGGGTCTCCCCAGGTCACACTGTCTCCCATGGCAGCTTCGCTCGGTTTACCTGGCATCCAGCACCTCAAGTTTCAGATAGCAGGAGGTCTCAGTTGCTCGAGCTTGGATCACAGCAGGGGTGATGGAGACAGAGCTGCCCATCTCCTACCTCAGACTCTGTCTGCAGCCATACAGACAGTTTGGCATAGCTAGAGCCACTTCACCCAGCCCTACCAAGGATGCCGGCCAAGCACCAGCTGCCACACTGGGAGCCTCAGGCCTCTCCACGTGCCCAGGCTCCCAAGGACGTACCGAGCCTTCCTACAGTGAGGACCTGTTCTTCTAGTTCTTGCTTTCCTGTGGCACCTGGCACTCAGATCTGCCCTTGGGGGACCATCTGCTTTTTCCTGACCATACCAGGGCACACAGTCCTGGATGGCCCAGAAGAGCCATTTGAGAAGACCATCTGGTGAGGACATTGCCAGATCCTATGCCATCATGGATAAAAGATGGTAGCAGAAGATCACCTAGGTCTCTCCCCAGCCGAGGATGAGGGTCAGTGGAGGTTGGCAGGAGGTGGTGAGGAGAACATCCAGAGTAGCACATGTGATCTCTGCCCTCAGGTTCTTTTTCCAGTGTGAAGGACATGAGCCGACCCTCTTACTCATCAAGACCACACAGAAGGAGGTGAGGAGGGACTAGAGGGAGCCCTGGGGTCTAACCTCAAGAGCCCTGATAACATCTGCAGCTACCTGGGCTGATGCCAAAATCTGAGTGTAGATGTGGCCTACATGTAGAGCTTGCTTCTGTGTTTGAGGGCCACAGAGGCAGATGAAAATACCCAGAAGCATTCACCTCCATGCCCAGCCTTAACCCATGGTGTGAAAGGAGTGCACCTCCCCAAACTCTACTCTCTCCCACACCCTCTTGTGCCTGGGGTGGTAGGGCTCTGACACACAGCACCCCCAGCTGTGACCTGTGATCCAGGATCCTCAGCAGGCCTGAACAAGGACATACTCCTAGGGGGAGAAAGGTCCAGCTTCATCCCAGTCCTTCCTCCCAGGTGTGTGGAGCTTACCTGTCAACTGACTGGAGTGAGAGAAATAAATTTGGCGGCAAACTGAGCTTCTTTGGGACTGGAGAATGCTTTGTGTTCAGGGTGAGTGGTGCTGAGCAGGGCCCCTCCCCAGCTTTGAGCCAGGGTCTTCACTGCCCCTAACCATTACTGATGCTCCCAAGGGAGCTTGGAAGTCAGCAGGCCCTTTGCCTTGGGCACTCTGGCTCACATGGCTTTGTTTTATTTTCATTATGTAGTTACACTATAGAATAATCTCATTCACTTGTTTTGATGGATAGACCTCAGTTTATGATTTTCCTATTCCTGGTTTAGAGCTTTGTCCATACAGGTTTTTGGGTGTGACTTAGGGACAATCAGGCCCAGCAGGGTCCTGTGTGCCAGTAACTTATATTGCTTATTCACCTTCAGCTGCAGCCGGAGGTGCAGCGTTACGAATGGGTGGTCATCAAGCACCCGGAGCTGACCAAGCCGACCTCCTTCATGTCCTCAGAGACCAGCACTCCCTGTCCACTTAGCTACTCTATCCCCTCAGACCCTGCTGACCGGCTCTCGCCATTCCTGGCTGCTCGGCACTTCAACCTGCCCTCCAAGACTGAGTCCATGTTCATGGCCGGGGGCAATGACTGCCTCATCATTGGTGGGCACCCTTACCCTCCAAGTATCCTGGGCCCCACCAGCACAGGGAGGAGGGGACAGGGGATTGTGGGTGACTAAAGCATTTGCTGACACTGGTACAGATGTCTCACCAGAGTCTCTGATGGCACAGAGAGACCTTGGGTGGTTATGGGTGGACCAGGGATAAGGGAAGAGAGAAATAGGCTAGAAAGTGGGGGTCAGCCTGCACAACCAGGCCTGGGGCTGTAGTTTATTGAGCAAGGCCATTGCAGGGCAAGAACTACTGAGAAGCTGGCTGTGGTGGTGCTCCCCTAATTCCGGTACTCAGGAGGCTGAGGAAGGAGGATTGCTGTGAGTTCTAGGCCAGCCTGGGCTACAAAGTGAGTTCAAGGCCATCCTGAACTGCATAGCAAAACCCTGTCTCAAAAAATAAATAAATAAGTTAATTAAATAAATAAATGAATAAAATAAAAACAACCACTAAGATTGCCTGTGCTCAGACAGAGACACCTCTGAGGGCAGTGCTGATGGTGGTGGGGAGATGCTGTTTGACAGAGGAATGGCCACTGACCTGAACAATCCTGCAGGAGGAGGGGGCGGCCAGGCACTCTACATTGATGGGGACCTGAACCGGGGCCGCACAGGACACTGTGACACTTTCAACAACCAGCCCCTCTGCTCTGAGAACTTCCTTATTGCTGCAGTGGAGGCCTGGGGCTTCCAAGACCCTGATACCCAGTGATGAGCCTGCACTGACGGTGACTGAGTTGCTGTTATGGGGTTGTGGGACTAAGGCCAAGCTATCTCCTGGGGAGCAGGGACATCTCACAGGGGCGTGCACACAGCAGGGCTGCCCTGCCTCATGTGGCTGAGCTTAGCCCTCTGCCTTGGACTTAGGCCTCCTGAACCTACCTGCTTATGGGATAGAGCTCAAGGAGCTGCTGTACACACCTAGCCCCATCTATTGCTTGTGTGGGAGATACTCCTTCCTCCCCGCCCAGGGCCATGGCTCTATGGAGGTGTCCTGTGCCCAGGACCACGAGGTTGGGGGCAGGGAATACATTTTGCTGCCCTTGAGTCTTCTCAAAACAGCGTTAGCCCCTGTTGAGAGCCGGGTGGAAAGGTGAAGGAACCTTCTGCCAAGTGTGGATCCATGGTGCCCCCTACTGGTGCTTGAAGACATTGTTCCCCTCTCAAGGGCCCTGCTCTCATCTGCATGAGGATCTGAGGAGACAGGCACCCCTGCCTCTGTTCCCTGTCAAGATCCCTGCTCTACGAGTGTCTCCCCAGCCTCTGACCAGTCGTTCTTGTACAGAGCTTTCTCTGCAGAAGCAGCGTCACTCTAAGGCTCCCATAGGCCACATTTGCTGTGCAGGTGGGAGAGGGGAAGGCAAGGTCTGTGCTGAGCTCTAGTTTGTGGTTAGTCCAGGGACAAGGGGCCTGTGGGATGGGGGCTGGAGGAGATATCATGTGTCCTTATGTTTTTGCAGAGCCTGAAGCTTTCTGGGCCTCACTGCAAGTCCACACCTGAAGAAGTGACCTGAGAGGGACCCTCTTTGACCAGCCCTATACCAGCCAGGCACCTGCCCAGAGATTCCTGGATTCATGGGAGCTTCTCAGCCCTCCTCTCTAGCCTGGTGGCCACCTTGAGCCCACTACAGTCTCTGCAGCCACCTGTTTCCCCTCATTACTATAGTGACCTTCCCTAGAGTCACACCCAAATCCCTCAGCATGGCATGCTTATCTCAGTCCCACCCCCTCTTCTCTTCTAGGCCCTGCATCTCCCTGGTCCTGTCCACACAATACCTCGTGGGGGCACTCTGTGGCTGGCTACATGTCGCAGTTTTCTGTGTATTTTACCTTCTCTCTTAGAGCCTTAAGGCTGCTGTGTCTGTGTTGCCTGTGCTGTGTGCTAGCCTGATGGCCATAGGTGCTGAGGGACATCTACCACCCCCACAGCACCTCCCCACCTCTCCTGTGACCTCCCTCAGCTGGTCCTGAGGCTCTAGGCAACACAATGGGAAGAGGGGATAAGCATCACCCAAGTGGCCATGCGGGGGGACCTTAGAGACTTAGGTCATATGGACAGGTGCTCATTCCCCTCATGTCTGCACCTGACACCTCTCGGTGTCCCCATGGGCCATAGATGTCCATCCCCACATCTATGTTTGGTTGTCTGAGAAGGGTGTCATCCTTCCCTGCCCTTCCACTCACATTATTTCTGAGTGGGGTCAGGAGGTATAGGAGGCAGGGCAAGAATCTTGTTTGGCTTTAGGTAAGCTGGTAAACCTGCCCTGGGCTCACCTTTCTCACTTTTGAAATAAGCTAGTGCTCCAGCCCTGCTCTCCTCAGGGATAGAGGGACTGCATGAGGCTCTCTTGAGAGGTGCAGGGAGGGGGTGTCACCCCCACAGAGCAATGCCGCCCTCTTCCTTTGAGCTCCCACTGCCCAGACCTATAATGGCAACTTTGGTGTTCATTAAACAGGGTTCTGAGTCTGGTCTCATTTTCAGCCAGAG
This sequence comes from Dinomys branickii, assembly GCA_004027595.1. Classification (NCBI taxonomy): domain Eukaryota; kingdom Metazoa; phylum Chordata; class Mammalia; order Rodentia; family Dinomyidae; genus Dinomys; species Dinomys branickii. Next base: position 9,184 of record PVLD010006964.1, on the reverse strand, counting down.
GGGTCCTTAGGTCTTCCTTGCTGCTTGTCCATGCATTTTCACTGGGACATGAAAGCCTTTTGAAAAATGTAGTTCTTTCAGATAAAGTTCATCCTGAACATTGTTTGTAGGGCTCTGCATATTTCCTGACTGGGTGGGGGTTTTTCTGGCAAGTGAGTCAAATAGGATCTGTGGCTGCCCCCACCTTTACCCTTCCCATGGATCCAGCAAGAAGACTTAATTGCCACCTTGTTGTGATGTCTTCATCTTAAGCAAAGTTCTTCAGTAGTATGTGCATGTAAAATATTCAGTTTGTTTAGATTTAGTATCTTTTTCCCCTGACTCTCCTACAAAAGGTATATGATTATCTTTTATTTTCTAAATTATCCTTGCTTTCTTATTATCACCATTTTTCCTTGATACTAAGTATTCCCAAACACAATTTATTTACTTATTTTTTGAGACAGAGCCTCACTATATAGTTCAGACTGGCCTTGAACTCACTATATAGCCCAGGCTGGCCTCAAACTCATGGCGATCCTCCTGCCTCATCCTCCTGAATGCCATCACTCCAGCTTTGTTTTCTGTTGAGTATTTGTTAGCTTGTGTTTGTGTGGAGACAATGTCTCACTGTTTAACCCAGACTCTAACTTGTGATCTTCCTGCCTCAGGCCTGTGTCTGTTTATTAGCTTTTGATGTTAAAAACAATCCCAAAATTTGATGAACAATGGATTATCATTTTTAAAGAAATTTGTAAACATTTACTTTAAAATACTGAGTCTAATTTAAACCAGTTTTTTTTTTTTTTTCCTTTTCGAGACAGAGTTTCACTATGCAGTGCAGGCTGGCCTTGAACTCATTTTGTAACCCAGATGAGCCTCTAACTCACAGTAGTCCTCCTGGCTTAGCCTCCTGAGTGTTAGGATTATAGGCATGCACTAGCATGCCTGGCTAAACCAGGCTAAATGCATTTGTTATAGCAACCATATGTCTTTAGGGCTTCCTAAAAATCAGTGTTTTATTTCTTTTTGTTTGTTTGATTTTTTGTTTGAGACAGGGTCTCACTATATAGTTCAGGGTGGCCTAGAACTCACTATATAGTCCAGGCTGGCTGCAAACTCATGGTGATCCTCCTGCTTCAGGCTCCCAACTGCTGGGACTATGGTATGTGCTACCATGCCTGGCCAAAATCAATATTTTAAAAATGTGTAAGTTGGTCATGGTGGTACATACCTGTTATCTTTGCTCTCTGGAGGCTGAGGCAAAAGAATTGCAAGTTTGAGGCTAGCCTGGCTACATAGTGAGTTCAAAGCTAGCCTGAGTAACATAGCAAGATCTTGTCTGTAAAAACTCCCTGGCTAGTGTGGTGGTACATACCTGTAGTCCCATCACTTGGAAGGCTAAGGTAGGAAGACTGCTGGGAGTTTGAGGCCAGTTTGGGGTACATAGTGAGTTCAAGGCCAGCCTGAACTACATAGTGAGATGCTGTCTCCAAAACAAAAACATCCCAGCTATCTGGGAGGCTGAGGCAGGAGGATCACAAGTTTGAAGCCAGCCCAGATAACGGAGGCACACCCCCCCACACAACTCAAAATAAAAAAGAAAATATCTTGGTGTTCCTTAGGTTGAGTTGTCAGTACTAAAAAATGTTGAGTTTTTATTTCATAAATTTTAATTTTAATTATTGAATTGAAATTAATATTTCAACTTTTGATCTTGGTTTTTGAGATAGGGTCTCATTGGCCTTGAACCTGCTGTGTAACCCAGGCTAGCCTTGAACTCATGATCCTGCCTCCACCTCCTAGTGCAAGGATTATAGGCATGTACCACCATATCTGGGAGTTTTTATTATTTTTGTAAGCTACATCCTTTAATTTTTTGAGTTCTTCAGTATAATTTGTTTTCGAACATCCTGGATTTCAGAATATATTCAGATTTCTCTTACCATTTCCTAAAGCCATAAAGCCATTATGGTCTCTTTGAGTATTTTATATTTGCCAGGCATGGTGGTGGATGCCTGTAATTTCGGCATACCAGAGGTTGAGGCAAGCGGATTGCTGCAGGTTTAAGGCCAGCCTATGCTACATAGTGAGTTCCAGGACAACCTGAACTAATGGTGAGATCGTGTCTCAAACAAATCAAAAAAGTATTTTATATTTATTAATTTAGATTCTGTACCTTTTTGTTTTGAAGTGATTTTTAGTTTGCAGAAGAGTTGCATTATTAATTCACAGTGGTTCTCTTCCCCAGGCCAAATGTCTTTGTTTGCATGCCCAAGTTACATTAGGCAGAAAAGTGTGTGGATCTTAAAAAACAATATGGTGTAAGGAGTTATTTATGATCTCCATTATATCAGTGTTCCATTGTGCTCCCAAAGTTAGGTGCAGCATCATGTGATGCATTGCTACAGATGAGTTCACATGTTGGCAGGCTCACTCGTTTTACCAGACTGCATGGAATTTGTCGACACTGTGTTTGAAACTAAGGAAACGTTTGGTAGACACTTAGACATATCCATTAATGACCTAACAGAAACACCAGCAGACAAAACCTTGCACTGCAGACTGCTGGATCCACAGTATATCACCTGGCCATTTGGTTTCATGGGCTAAAGCTGCTGCACTCCTCCAAGGGGGCCTACAAGTGTGAGCTCCTCCAGCAATACGATGGATGACAGATGATAAGAGATTCAAGCTGTCTGCTTTCCTGCCTCCATTTACTTTGTATGTGAAGAGACCGGGGACATCTCTACCCTGTGTCATACCAAAGGAAGTTGACAGTCAAAGGAGACATGGTCAGAAGCTTATGGCCTAAAAATTGAACAGGAAGAAGTTCTGTGTATAATTTTACCTTTTAGTTCTTGTGAAGGTTGTTGGGTATGAAAACTGGTCGCTGGATTAACACTGGAACATCTGAGTGAATGTGATAAGAATATACTAATGCTCAGTGAACCAATGTGTGGATTTCTAGTAAAACCCAACTTTGTAAATGTGAGAATAAGTGATTTAGTGGTGTTTGAGTCTTAAATAAAGTTAATGAAAAAAATGGAACAACATAATTGTGTAGTGTTTGCTGTGGGGAAGTTCAGTGGGATGGGAAACCCAAGTGCCTTGTCTCCCCGAACAATAGCATCTGTCCAGGAGGTGAAGGCACTAAACTTAGCATAAATTGTTCCCTTAAAATGGAATTAAAAAGATGACACCACAGTCTGTGGTGCATGACTATAATATCTGTGCTCAGGAGGTGAAGGCAGGAGGATCACCATGAGTTCAAGGTCAACCTGAACTACACAGTGAGACCCTGCCTCAAAAAAATAAAAAAAGGTGGTACCAGCTGACAGTAGTCAACAGTGAGATGTTTCTCTACTGCATTTACTGCCATCAAAAACCACGTTTTGTTTTGTTCCCAGGGCTGGCCATCTGGACGCACTCAATAAATGAGTAATGGAGAGAGGCCACCTTCAAGAATCTTATCAGGGTTGGGGTTATAGCTCAGCAGCACAGCGCCTGCTTGGCAAGTGTGAGGTCATGAATTTGCCTGGTACTCTGCCTCCCCCAAAAATCTTACCAAACATCTCATGAAGAATTACCTGGCAGGAGGACTTCAAGGCCAATGTGGGTTATAGAGTTCAAGGCCAGCCAAGAACATAGCAAGACCCTGCCTCAAAAAGCCAAAGAAAAGATAGGAATTGCCTGGGATCCTAGAATGGTGATGTACTGCCAATTACTTGGGAAGCTAAAGCAGGAAGATCTCAAAATAAAAAAGATTTGAGGATGTATCTTAGTGATAGAGAGCTTGCCTAGCATACCCAATGCCTTGGATTTTAACACCCAGCACTGCACAAAAGAAAACAAAGCCAGATGAGATGGCACATAGCTGTGATTCCAGGCTTGCAAGGACCGTGAGGCTTGGGAGGCTGAGGCAGGAAGATTGCCATGAGTTTGAGGCCAGCTTGGGGTACATAGTAAGTTCAAGGCCAGCCTGAACTACATAGAAGTGAGACCCTGTTACAAAACAAAACAGAAGAAGAATGGAAGGCAAGAAAAAAAAAAAAACCTGCCTGGACCTCTGTCATGCATCATCCAAAATCCGGTGTCAGTAGCCAAGTACTGTACAGTGGTATACACCTACAATCCCAGCACTGAGGGAAGCTGAGGCAGGAGGATTGCATGTTCAAGTCCTGCCTGGACAATTTGGTAAGACCCTGTCTCAACAATAAAGGGTTAGGGATATAGTTTAGTGCAAAGGCCTTGGGTTCAGTTCCAAGTATGGTGTGTGGGGTGAGAAGAATCCATTGTCAAAAAGCAAACATATATCTCATCCAAAATGAGAATATTTTATTTAGAAGTTTATATAAGACAATATTAATGTCTTTACTAATCCCCTGAATTTTGATTCTTTATATACGGAACATCCTTTTTTGTTACAGTTCTGTGCCATCTGCCCTGTCCACTTCCTCCCAGTGAAGCTCTGGGGACTGTTCCTTCCCTCTCCCTGCAGCTGCTATGGGGACCCTGCTACGGGAACTCAGTTTCTTTCCATGAATATGTTGCCCTCTCCTTCCTCCCCAGACTGGCCACAGGATAGGAATGTCCTGAACTCTCTTCCTTCACTGTCTCCTAACTCCAAGGTTTTCCTTCTGGTCTTGGGTGTAGGGCAGGTCTAGCATAGCTTGAAATGTCCTGGTGTGCTTGCCCTGCCAGAGTTGGCCCACAGCATTGCTTGGCACAGCCACTTGAGTCTGGTGCCAGCTTTTTTTTTTTTTTTAACAGTTCCTCTGATAATCATCTGCTTCTGGGCCTTTGTACATGCTGTTGATAATTTCTCATGTCCCTTCCTGAGTGACTTTTCTCTGAGGCCCCCACTAAAGCTGGTGTCTTAGTTACTTTTCTCTCATTGTTGAGACAAAATACCTGACACCCAAGGTTAAGGGAGGAAAGGTTTATTTAGCTTACAGTTTGTAGAGGTTTCAGTCCATAATCAGCTGACTCCACTGCAGGGTGTCATGGAAGAGGAGCAACAATTCATGGCTGTGGAAGACAGCAAAAGCAACAAGAGCAAAAGGGCAGAGCAAGCTCTTTTCCTCCCTTATGTTTTATGCAGGCTCCCCGCCCTAGGGCGGGTATTGCACTCATACCACTAATCCCAGCACTAGAAAATGAACCAATCTAGATTTAGCTGCCTTGAACAAGCCCATCCTCCACGACCACATGAGGCTTTGTGGGGACATCTAGACACAAACCATAACAGCTTGGTTCTCTACTGTGAGGCTTTGTAGTAAGACAACTCTGTCTTCTGCTACAGACTATCAGCCCCTGAGGGCAGGAGTGCCCAACACTGCAAAATAAACAGCCTTGTCTGGCCTGCATGTTGCTGCCTGCGCTGTGGTGGGAGATTCTCAAGTAGGTTCCTCAATCCCCAGCATTCCCTCCTACTGTAGTCACATCTTCCTCTCACTTCCTCTTACTGTGAGTGCTTGGGACTGTCTTGCAGTTGACATTAAGACATTGACACAAGCCAGGATTAGGCAAGATCTGTTACTGAATGGGAATAGAAAATGCACTGGCCAAAGAGGTAGAGTACAGAACTGTTTCTGCAACATTTGAAAGGCCCACTCAGCTTGTGGCTGGTATCCTCTGGAGTTTGACCAGGCAGGATTTCCCTTTCTCCCCTGCTGCCTTCAGTCAGGCCGCTCTCAGGGCCTGGCCTATGGCAAGTGTCCTTGCCACATCTCCCTGTCCTGCACTAACTGCTTTGTTTTATTGTCTTCTTAATGCATGTGAAACTCATGAGAAAAAAGTGTGGAGGGTCCAAGGCCTTGTGATGCCAGGCAAGTTTCACCTCCCGCCCCAGCTAATGATTTTGAAATGACTCAGTGGCATTGTGTACATTCACAGTGTTGGGCAACCTCCACTTCTAAAATTTTCCAAAATTTTTACCACCTTAGAAGGAAACTTGTCCCTGTGAGGCAGCCACCCCCTATTCCTCCCATAGTAGGTTCTGTGCAGGGTAGAAAGGTGCACAACGTGGTATGTCTGGTCTCTCAGACCTGCCAGATTCTGCAAGAAGAACCGCTGTTGGCCATGTCTAAGTGCACTTTTCCAGGTAGCATACCTGTGCACATCACCAGCCACCTCTGGATCTGAGGGATCATTATACAATGGACTATGTCTCCCTCCTTCAGTTTTATTCCAGCTGCCCTGTGTTCTCTTGTTGGAAAGGGCTATGATTTATTTAACACAACTGGATTGTGTCTCTCCCCTGCTCCAAAACCTCTTCATATTTTATTTTATTTATTTTTGGTTTTTTGAGACAGGGTCTCACTATGTAGTTCAGGCTGGTCTTGAACTCACTGTGTAGCCCAGGTTGACCTCCAAGTGCTGGGATTACATGGCAATCCTCCTGCCTCAGCCTCCAAGTGCTGGGATTACATGGGTGCTCCATTACACCCTTCCCTGTTACTCTTTTAAGACCTAATTTAGAGGCAGGCATAGTGGTACATACCGGTAGTTCCAGCACTTAGAAGACTGAGGCAAGAGAATTGTGAGTTCAAGGCCAGTCTAGGCTACATAGCAAGTTTGAGGCCAGTTTTTTTTTTTAATGTATGTATGTATGTATGTATGTATGTATGTATTTTTGTCTTTTTGAGACAGGGCCTTGCTATGCAGTTCAGGCTGGCCTTGAGCTCACTTTGTAGCCCAGGCTGGTCTCAAACTCCCAATGATCCTCCTGCCTCAGCCTTCCGAGTGCTGGGATTATAGGTGTGTGCCACCATGCCCCGGCTAAAGCTAGTTTAGAACATAAGGAAACTGTGTATCAAAAAAGAAAAGGCAAGAAAGAAAAAGAAAAAATGAATTCAAGCTGAGTGTGGTGGTAGATGCTATAATTCTAGCACTCTGGGAGGCTGAGGCAGGAAGACTGCAAGTTTGAGCCCACCTTGGAGAATTTAGGGACTTATTGAGAACTTGTTTCAAAATTTAAAAGGGGGAGGACTGAGGGTGTAGTTCTGTTTGAAGTCCCTAGGTTCAGTGCACAGTACTGAGAGCAAAACCTAAGCTCATCTTTCCCCGAGATATACCAGCTTCCCTTTTCCTTTGCGCTAGCCCACACCTAATATCTACAGGTTCTGGGTTAGTGTCTGCTCACCTCAGAGGCCTCCTGCTCAGTAAGGATAGGGCCTCACTCCTCTTTACAGTCCCAGAGCCTCACCAGTTTCTAGCACGTAGATACTCAGTAAGAACCAAATGAATGGATCAAGGTCTGAGGGAGATAGGACTGGAGTTGTGAATCCTGATTTCTGGATTGGTTGGTGGTGCCGGGCTTCCAGGTGTGACCCCTGGGGCAGACATGAGATCATGGGCAGATGGGGCCCCTTTCTGATCACCTACACTTTCTGAAAATCTGTTCCCAAGATCAAACTCCACCAGATGCTCGTTTACTTTATAAGTCATCTGGCTTCAGAGAACTGCACACTTACCCCAGTGGCCAGTGCCAGATGGCGGCTCAAAGAGAAGAACCAATCAGGCCTTCTTGGCAACCTCCAAAGGTTGGGGTCAGCAAGAAGGGGGAATGGCTACATCTGACTCCTGCTAGTCACTGTCCTCTACCTCAACCCCCTCAGGGCATGACTTGGGTTGGAGCAGCACAGGGTTTTGCGGTCTCATTTGCCACCCCTAACTGTGCCCTCGCAGCATCCTTGCACGAGGTGATGGTAGTGGTATTTGTACCACATTATATTTGTAAGATATTTTTATGTTTCACAAATCCTTGCATTGTGTCATAACCCTTAATTTTTTGGTGCTGGGATTGAATCCAGGACCTCCTGCATGCTAATTACACACAAAGACTGAGCTAGATCCCCAGTCTCCAGCCTGTTTCTTTTTGTTGTTATTCTTCCTTTTTTAAGGTAGTAAGAAATTTTTTTCTTCAGGGCATGGTATATACCTGAAATTTAAGCATTCAGGAAACTAAGGCAGGACGACTGAAATGAGTTTGGGGCCAGCCTCAAGACCCTGTCTCAAAAAAACCAAAAAAGGGAAAAAATTTTTTTCTCTTGGGCAAATATGAGTGATCATGGCCCAGGAACATGGTTTCAAGTTTCCCTAAATGACATTTCCCTTATTTACTTACGATTGCTGTGTTTTTTGAGAAAAGGTGTTACTATGTAGCCCAAGCCAGCCTGGACCTCACAATTCTGTTGCCTCAGACTCCAAAGTACTGGGGTTACAGAAAGGCACCACCACACTCAGCTCTCCCCATGATTTCACCTTGCTCTTAGTCACGCCCTATCTCCCCAAATAGTGCAACTATGCTCTTGTTCCATTTCCTCCCAGCTGTGCCTGGTCTACACGTGGCTCTATCTAGCTAGGATGAGAGAGCAGGGTGTTCTCTATTAGCATTGTCTTCCATCATGGCAACGTGGAAGAATGGGGCTCTGGGAAGAGCCACCTGCTCTGGTGCTTTGGACAAGGCTGCTAGGGTTGTCCGCTGGTTCCACCGTACAGTATTTGGTGTAGCTTTCTGGCAATAAATCTATCTTTCTGTCTGAGGCCATTTGAGACTTTATTCCTGATCTCTTTAACCTCCTTCCCTGGGGTCTATGTGCAATGCCACTGATTCTCTCAGGAAGCCCCCCTCCATCTCTCCATTCTTCTCCCCATTTGGTCTCTGGCTTGCATTTCCAAAGCTCCTCTATCTGGTGTCTGGAAATTCCCTCCTGTTCCAGCAGTGACAGTGACAGGCAGGCTCGTGATCTGTGATTTCATGCAGGGGGAGTAGTGGTGAGGGAAAAAGGTAGAGCTATGCCACAGTCCCACCCCAGAGTCCACTTCACCTTAGGGCCCTGTCCAGGGCCCAGGAGACCAAGGGAAAGAGAAGGTGACCTGGGCCGGGCCTAGCCTGGCCCCTTTACTGGTTGGCAGATGTTGGTTGAACTCCCTGAAGAAGCAGGCCCAGGTCTTGGAGTTGAGTTTTAGTTCCACCACTGCTAGCCTGTGACCAAGGCAAGGCTCTTTACCATCCTTTGCCTGCAAAATGAGGACAATGGGGACATCTAGGTAGGATGATAGCCTTAGGGTGTTCACTACAGGGCTTGGGACACCTCAGACAGCAGCAGTATCAACTGCATGGGGTGGGTCACCATACAGGGTTCCCTGATGCAGAAAGAGGCAAGCAATCTTCAATGGAGGAGGCAGAGGAGGGTGA